>CAKAKR010060091.1:0-17253 GCA_916700685.1 Adelosebastes latens
TCCTCCTCCTCCTCCTCCTCCTCCTCCATCAGGGTGGATGTGGAGGTCAGAGATAGAGCCAGCCTCCTCTTCCCTGTTTTGCTTTGTCCGACCCCCCCGAATCCATCAGTCAGCTGTTTGTGCTGATTACTGGTTGACTAATAGACTTTAGTCTCTCCCCCTTTCTCCCCTTTTTTTCTCTAGTTAAGAACATTTGTAATAGGGCTGGAGCAATATGACGATATATATCGTCCAAATTATATAAAAATGACAATCCTATGTATTTTTCTATATCGTTTCTATCGTGATTAGGGGTGTAAGAAAATATCTTACCTCTTAAATTAACCTCCGCTGTCTAGCGGGCTCAGTTTTAAAGCTAGAGTAACGTTACCAGCATCACATACAAATATAAAACCTAAGGAATCCATCGGTACCAACCATCTCATACTAGCTTGGGACATAGGAGCATAATAACGCTCCAAACTTACGCTAAATTTTGGCAAGAAAAAACTGGCATGCCGATTTTCACAGGGGTCCCTTGACCTCTGACCTCCAGATATGTGAATGAAAATGGGTTCTATGGGTACCCACGAGTCTCCTCTTTACAGACATGCCCACTTTATGATAATCACATGCAGTTTGGGGCAAAAAGCAGTATACATTTGTGGTTTTTGCCTATTCTAAAATGGTGTATTTCTGGTGTGTTCTTTATATTATTACAGTTTTCCTAAATTGCACTAATTTCTAATCAAATATAATTCCTTCTTGTGCACAAACAAGCAAAATGATCATATTTTTTTGCTCTAAAATGCGTTGTACTGTATACTTGTGTTGAAAAACAATACAGCTTTGCTTTTTGTGAAATTTTATAATCTGAAAACTAGATGAAAACATGCTGGTTGTCGCAGGTGTTCAGGATTCAGTTGCTATGATTCTAACAAAGGTCATGTTGTTGCTACACACACTGTTGTGTGTTAAAAAAAATATGTCTATAAAGATGGAGATGAGATGTTCTAGGCGGAAGAATTTTACACCTTGTATTAGTCAGTAGACAGATACTCTAACATATTCACGACATTTAGTGTCCCCAAAACACATTTTTCTTAATGCAATACATTAAATTTAATGATTCCAGCAAATAAATTCTAGTCTAATGCAGATTGACTGATCATCTTTTGAGAATGATGCATTCAGATATGAAACTGAATGCTGCTCTTTCTGCAGAGGAGAATGAACTGATCCTCTTAATATTATACAGATTCATTTTATTTTTATATATGCAACGCCACTAAAGCAGAAATGTACTTATATAGGTGAGATTTCCTAAAAATAAATCTGATTTCTGTACAGCTACAGTATGTTGATGTCAATCAAATAACATGTGAAACTTTAGCACTTTAGCACAACTTTTTTTAAAAGTACAAGCGTATGAAATATCCTTGCTGCCATAGCAACTCAAAATATGATGGATTTTATACAGTTGATTTATAAAAGTTGCAGCATACGCAATATAATGTAGTCTGGATGTACTGCCTCATATAAACTTCTGCTGTTTCTCTGCAGCCAGATGCAGTTATAGTTATTATGTAGTTAGTTATGTATATACAGTATATGCTCCATTAAAGTCCAAAAAGCAAAGTGAATGGTGGGATCATCATCATCATTGTGGTTTACTCAGTACTATACTCCAATGTGTTATGTAATGTTGATAGTGGAGTATTTTCTGGGTGTGCTGCTGACTTCGATGCACGACATGGACGGCTATCTCTGCACTTATTAAGATGTTATTCCATCGTTATAGATATTCTGTACACAAGTGTCACACGTCTCACCGTGTGCTCATTGTTCATGTACCAGCCACTGCGCATTATGCAGAGAGTGTGCATTTACATATGTACGTGTGTGTGTGTGTGTGTGTGATGACACATGCCCTTAAGTGTGTGTGTGCTCTTGCACTTGTGTTTGACAGTTGGGAGTGTCGCCGTGACATCGTGGCCTCCGTGAAAAAGACGTGAGCCGCAATGTATGTGTACATGCGTGCCTGTGTGTGTGTGTGTGTGTGTGTGTGTGTGTGTGTGTGTGTGTTCTGCAACAGGCCGGTGGGAAGAGAGACAGATTGCGTTTTAACAGCCATCGCTGTCATCTCCAACAGCTGTCCTCTTCCCATTCTCTATTCAGAGGGCCTGTGTTTGCATTGTCTCCCTCATGACCTCCCTTCAAAGACCTTCCGAAGAGAGAGAGAGAGAGAGGGGGGGGGAGTAGAGGGAGGGAGAGAATAAAAAAAAGGAAAAAGTGAGACAGACCATTGGACGGTGGAGAAAAAAAATAACGAAAAATGCAAATGGAGGCACAAAAAAAAGGCGATGTAAGGAAGAGGAGTGAATGGAGAGAGGCTGATGCCATGACAGAGGGAACATTAGATGCCCCAGAACTGTCTCCCATCTCTTCTGCCATCCCTCTCAATTTCTTCCTCCCCTCCCCTCCGCTCTAAATGTACTGTAGCTGCCTCTCCTCTCCCTCCCTTCTTATTACAACTCCACAGCCGCCCTCTCCACCTCCCACCAACCCTTTACACCCCTTCCTCCCGTCTTGTATCTCTCCTCCCGCTCTGCTTCTTCCTCTACCTCTCCATCACCCCTCCTCCTCCTCCTCCTCCGCCACCGCCACCACCGCTGCCCCGTCTCTCTCCCATGTTGTCTCTTATCAGGTAGAGGAGAGATAAGGCCGCTATCTCGCCGTGCCAGGGCTTTGACATGACGCTTTAATGCATAATAAGTTCACTCATCTTTTAATCAATGCGGCCAAATGATGAATTTCTGAAGGGTTAACAGTCAGTCATTGGCAGGTTTTGAGCTAAAAACACAGAGATAAGGTCTGCCTCCGAATCAGACCGCACAGCGTTGGATTTTTGCACAGACAAATATGCAAATCAGATGTACGTACAGTCGCTGTCAAGATTCCTAGCAGACCTCAGGAGCATTGTCTCTGTCTCAGCGTTTTCCGAACACATCCACTGACATTTTTCTATTAGCCGCTTCGCCTTAAATCTCTCATGAAGTAGCTGTTTGCGATGTTGTTGTCAGATCTGAATGTGTTCTCCGTTTAATCTCCGTTTTGAGACAACGTATTCATTCCTCCGGTCCGAGATTAAAATCACAGATCTCTGACACATCTGTTCAGCTACAGCTTTATTAGTTTTATTATTATTATTACTCAAGTAAATTTGTCAAACTGCAAAAGATATTTTCTTTACTTTAAAAACATGTTTAAAAATATGCTATTTTTTTAAATGGGAATTTGGTAGAATGAGGCATTTTAAGCACCTCACAGTATTTGACTGGATCATTGAGCTGCCTTATCAAATACAGATATAATCACACGATGAAGTGAGAAGATTAGAGGACGTCAGGAAGTCAAACTGAAATTAAAATGATTTTTTTTCCACTTTCCATATTCTCAGACAAATTGGCATCCACTCCAACACTTGCCATTAGAAAATGAGACCTTTTATTTTATTTGCACACACATAAAAAAACTTAATAAAATCCAGATAATGAAAACAATAAAAATGTGACAGGAGAGGTAAAAAACCCCCGCATGCTTATGCAACACAACTCCCCTCAACACCAGGAGAAAAACAAACCAAGCTAACATAACCTTTGTGATTTCAACACGGTTAAACAACATTTCCTTTTAGCCACACAACGTACTGTTGAGAAAGATTGTTCCATTTATTTTTAGCTATTAGCGTAGCTACAAATGTCAATAAGATGTTTTCCTACCTCGAACAGGTTTCATTTTCACTTTGGCTCTTTTATTTGCGAGAGCGGGCACTAAAAATAGTTTGTTACACTACTTCAGTTCAAACTATGGATGTAAATGGTCAGAATACGCCACCACTCGGCCTTTCTGCCAGGTTGCAACCTCTTTCTAACAGCCAGCAGGGGGCGACTCCTCCGGTTGCTAACAGAAGTCTGATTGTATAGAAGTCTATGAGAAAATGAGTCTACTTCTCACTTGATTTATTTCCTCAGTTAACATTGTAAACATGAGTTTATGGTCTCAATCACTAGTTTTAAATCTTCTTCCATACAGCATGATGTTCATTTAGTAAATGATGGTCCCATTTAGAGTCAAATAGACCATAAAGCAGGGGATGCTTTAGGGCGGGGCTACCTTGTGATTGACAGGTCGCTGTCCGGTCTGGGGGTTGTCCGTGTTTTCGTCTTAGAACTTTAACCCTTTCATAGTGTGTTTTCAGTTCATGAAAGTTAGAAATGCTTGTTAACAGCGACACCTGTGGCCGTTAGGTCAACAAAAGTCAGCGTCGGGCTCGCGCTTGCTCGCTCTAAATAGACATGAACGAGCATCGCTCAAAACAGTGAGGCGACACACGTCAGCTAAAACCACAATATCACTCTATATTTCACCTGCATGCTTGGCAGTAATGTTAGCTGACCAGACGAAGGTCTCTCCATGAATCACTGCTGATCCTAGTGTTGGCTTTTCCTGCTTCAGCCTCCCGACCGCGGCCGGAGGGAGACACCGGCACCCGGTCGGAGACGATAATGTTTCCCGCTGCGGAGCCCCGTCACTTCACAAGACACGGAAAACCTCCGTTGGTCTGGAGGAGCTGCAGCAGTTATTTCTGCACAAACGTCCACTGTACATTCACTAGATATTCTCAGAGCTACGAAGTCTTCTGCAGTGTGTAGTGTGCGCGCATGCACGTGAGGTGGAGCGAGCTGAGTGAAGGCAGGCAGGCAGAGGAGCAGAGGAGCAGAGTACAGCAGAGACTCCGGCCCTGGAGACCAAAGCTACGGTCTCCCCCGCGTACTCCGACCGCAGCCAACACTGTTTTGCAAGATGGGCTTCACTAGATATAACTTTGCGGCTTTGGTGCTTCCGTGTAGTTTGTGTTGGAGTCTGAGTCTGAACAGCGTAGCTACACGCGAGCGCGCATGTGAAACCTACCCGGGTGATTTATACGTGTAAGAAGTTACAAACAGTCCCATTAATTATACCATTTTGGTTGCCTAGAAATGTCTTATTCAGCGTTCGGTTGTACTTAGCTCCAGCCTCTCGTGTCACTTCTGGTTGCAAGAAAAACCAAGATGGTGACGGCCGAAATGCCGATCTCGAGGCTTCAAAAACCGTAGTCCACAAACCGATGGGTGACGTCACGGTGACTACATCAACTTCTTGTATACAGTCTATGCTTGCTGTATCGCAGTGGCCACTCGTGGTATTGCAACAAAAAAATTAGGGCTGCACAATTCATCTAAATTTAATCGAAATCGCAATATGGCCTACTGCAATTTTCAAATGATAGGAGGCGCAATATTTGTAAAAGCTGAAATGTATGTCAAAACAGCATTTTAAATGAAATGTTGTGGTCCTGGCCTACACATCATATTCTACAGACTTAAGAAAACATCTTTGTTTGGTACAGATCCCTGCAAAAAATCACACCATATTCATATTAATAAGTTCATCATTCCCTCCAATATCGCAAATCATATCGCAATTGCAATATCAGTCAAAATAATCAGGATTAGATATTAGAGAGAGACGTCTGTAAAACTGTTGACTGGACTCCTTCAGCTGCAAACAACGTCAGTTATTACTGATTTTTTAATCCATAGCTAAACACCCTTTTTTTTTGTCAAAAATGGTTTATGGAAAAATATGCACAATATAGTTTATATTTCCTTGCACAAGAAGTGAGGAGAATTCAAATTCCAGTCAGACTTTAACTAGTTCCTGGACCACATTCAGGTGGATTTGAACTGATCCCAGACCAGACAGCTTTCCCTCCAAACCACCCACTCTGCCTTTCACTCCTCCAACCCTTCTCTACTTTTTAACATCCCCTCCTTCCTCCCTCGTCCGCTCTCCAGTCACCCATTCAGCCTCCCAGAAACCCCCCTCTCTTCCTCTTGATGGTTAGTTCATGGGTCACCCGGGTGACAGGGCCTGAGTCGGGAGATAAGAAGAGGCCAGAATGGCATTACTACACCCCGACACTCTGAGGGGTGACGCCGGGGCGACAGCTGGATGGAGAGATGGGACGGAGGGGGGATTGAGCGGGAAGGTGGGGGCTAATCTGCCACCGTTTGAAGTAATAATACATTAGTGATAATCATCGCTACATGCAGAGAGAGAGAAGAAGGACACACACATACACATATGGGTGCTGCACACAAAGACAGAGGCAGGACCAACAAACAGTAATACAGCTGGTTCTTCCTCTCTCTCTCTCACTGTAAATCACAGCTCTCTGTACTTCCACCCAGCCGCTGCCCCTCCCTCCAATCCAGTGTGGATATCAGGCTGGTGCAGAAGGGCTCAGCCCAGCTGATAGCAGGTCCTCTGGGGGTTGGGGGTGGAGTGCTGAGGGGTGAGACATGGGTGGGTGGAGGTGGCGGTGGCGGTGAGTGTGTGTGTGTGTGTGCGTGGGTTCGGGAGCAGCAGCTCAGGGACTAGGAAGCTTACCCTGCTCCCTCAGATATGGAGGTCAGGGGTTAGGCGGGGCCGGACGGCCGGCGTGCTGCACACAAACACCACCGGCGTGTTTGTGTGTCTGCGGATATATTTCTGACTCTTTGTTTAAAATGTGTCCTGAAGATAATCATAACTAAAAGTCTTCATATTCACGTTCTGATCGACGCTCTGCAGGTCGTTGCAGCGTTAGCTCGGCAGACGGGCGTGCGCGCAGGTGTAACAACTCATAAAGAGAAATTGTCCTCTTTTCTTCTTTTTCCCAGAGTGATTGTGGAAATATAATCAATTCAGCGGACACTTCATCTCGTAGCAAAATGGCAATTTGACCCCTGCAGAGAGCAGGTCTGATGTGACAGTGAGTGGTGTATTGTCACAGGTGCAGAAATGCTACCGAACCACATGCCAGCATTAAAAAGAAAGAAAGCAATTTCCTTTGTGTGCCGTCCACTAGCTTCTTTCCTCTCGGCGGGGGTTTGACGACACCGGGCTCAAGTTTGGCAAAAATTAATGAAGATTTTTGTCTTGTGATTCTTTTTCTGGGTATAACAGACTCTGAGACAGAAGATTACTTCCTAATGCTGATTTGTTGTCATAACTTCGCTGGCTGTTTCACTTTTAAACAACAAGTCCTCCAAATTAAACAACAAAACACATTTTGTAATTGGATCTGCCCTCCAGAGCAACACTTTTCATCAGAAGCGTTTTCTGACGAGGCCTCGTTGGCAGGATGCTATTATTTGTTAGCGCCTTCCAAAACCATTACAAATTACAGTTGCAGAAATATCACTGCGGTGGCTACGGTTTGGTTAGATTTAGACATAAAAAATGACTTTGTAAAGGTTGGGGAACGATGGCACTTTAAAAGGGTAACACTGGCTCTGTTATATATTTTGTATTGCCTACAAATCCTGTGAAAAGAGGAACTACAACAATACCTGTGCAACTGCAGTATGGTTAAAGTGAGGGAACGATTGTGGTTACGTAAACTCTGGTTAAGGTCTGGTTAGGGTTAGGCAACTGAAACACTTGGTTAACATTTGAGTTAATAAAAAGATGTCTGTGATGGGAGGCGAACTCCGGTGTCCTGCGAGAAAGTCGGACTGGCTGCACGCTCACCCACCACCCTAATATAATATATAATATATAATATAGAGGAACGCGGCGAATGCTTTCTGTATTCCGCCATCTAGCGCCCCCGCAATTACAAGTCGTAGTGACTCTACTGTCTTGCTAACAGTATTTACTGGTGTCTTTCAGCCGAAAGTATCCGTTGTTTCTCGTAGTAACTTGTATAAATGGTTTGCGTAGATAATAAACATAGATTAGTATGTATTTAATATTGATTAAAGTAAAATTGAAGGCTTTCACGAGGACATAGCTGCCGTCACTACGAACGTCGCATTCGCCCGAGAGTCATTTAACAGTGAGCAGACACTTTGTATGTGTGTTTGTGATGCCGACTGAATGATGTTTACTTTGTGGTCATTAGGTTGCCCTAGTTAGAGCAACTAACATTATATTTCAACTAAGCAGTGTTAACTTAGCTGACGTTACTTGTTTCATCATGTTAGGCTAACGTCAGGCAGCTGAGAACTGCTCAGGTTCTTCCCAAAATCCTAGACATCGTTGTCAAAAGTAACGATGCATAGAAAGTAAAGGTAAAAATAAAAAATTGGACACTTCCTAGGACAGCTTGCATTCAAACATGCACGTATTGTGGGGAGAATTGCAGAATAATGCAATAGCAATGTAGATACTAGGAATACTGGACTGGTAAATACTCACTAGAGCACCAAATATGTATTAATCCGCTGCTGAAAATAGTCCCCAATAAATGCACTATTTTCTTCTGTTTGACTCACATCTACTAAAAACTACAGTGACCAGCTGTTTTAGGAAATGACTGAGAATACTTTAGACTGTGTATTTGTGAGCTGTTTTTTAAATCTTCAGGAGTAACCGATGTGTTTGCGATGGCACCGAGAAGTCAGAGAGACAGACGAACACATTGTTGGTTTTGGTCTTTTAGTAAAATTTATTGGAGTTTGTTGACAATAAGAAAAATATATAACAACACCAGCCTTATCCTTTTAATAATTTCCATTTCCTCCGCTGCTCTTTCCTTGTTTCCTCCGTTATTTCGTCCCTTTCTTTCTCTCTACATTGTGCCGATCTCCCTTCCATCCTTATTCTCTCATTCCTCACAGTTTCTCTCTGATATACCTTTACTACGCTCCTTCTGGCTTCTATAGTTTTTCTAACCTGTCCCCCTTCTCTCTCTCTCTCTCTCTCTCTCTCTTTCTCTCCCTCTCCCTCTCTCTCTCGCCATTTCAGCTCCTGCATTCTTATCTCTATGTTGCCGTCCTCAGTAATTATTATTATGTGCTGCAGAGATAATTCGAAAGCTGTGAGGAGAGAGAGGAGAAAAAAAGGGATGAAAGAAACAGTGGCTGTGGCTTCCTGGGCTGTGCTTCTCTTATCTGACCTTGGGCAGAGCCACTTATTGTTAGGCAAATCTCATGTGCAGAAAAATGGAGTGAACGGCTGTGAGAGCGAGTGAGGTGGTGGTGGTGGTGGTGGTGGTTAGGGGGGTGGTGGGCTGTCGGGAGGGGATTGAGAAGGAAAGGGAGGGAGAGAGTGAGGAGGAGATGGATGGAGGTGGAAGGAGAGACGTCAGAAAGCAGCGGGTAGAAGGAGTGTTTTATGGAGCGATTGGGAAAGAACCGAATGGCAAAAAGAGAGGGATAGAGGTGTAAAAATGCACAGAGAGGTAAAAAACAGGCAGACGTATACACAGGCCGTGAGATATGGGAGGAAAAGGGAGGAGGGGGATGAAAAGAGACGGAACGTGATGACGAAGAGCATGAAAGAAAAGTGGAAAATGAGAAAGACAGAGATGAAATGGAAATATGGAAAGAGAGTGAGAGGGAAGGGGAGTTTAATATGGGAGGGGGGGGGGGGGGTATCCAATTTTCATTGCCTAGTGAAGTAGACACTTTTGGCTTGTTCAAATAAATCCCTCTGCTGAAGAGGAGTCATATAAAATCAATTCACTTTTGTTTGGGAAGAGAGCATGCTCACATTTGTCTATACTAAATTGTACTTCTTGTATACTTTGATTTGTGCCTTTCTATTCTCCGTTAACTGCATCCCATTGACTGTATCTCTCTATAACCTCTCCTTAGTGAATAAATATAATATTAGAATGACATGTGTAGCTGACATTTTCTATACATAAGAGCATTTTCAGTTTTTTCACAAGGAGCGCTCATTGAACCCTTGAATTTCTTTGCATCTATACAGTGAACGGTTGACTCCATTGTGCGAGTTGGTGCGGGTGACGTTGGAGTTTAATATGTCTGGCCTCGAAGCTGCACAGCGAGCACGTACGCCGGCGAAGGGGGGACCATAAATTCCCATCAGTGGCGTCCAGGCCCACGCGGGGCTGATGTGTGGCCTTTTCCACCGCTGCAGCTCGGCTTCCTTTAATTACAACCCATTCTGCAGGAACAACAGGCTGTCCTTCCACCAGATTTAAAACGACGTGCTCCTAGTAATTAATCGGCCTGCGTGTCCTTCACAAGGTGCAAAGTGTGTGCGTGTAGGTGTGTGTGTGTGAATGTGTCAGTTTCTTTATTCAGAAATCACAAGAATGTGAAGAAATAGCCCCCGAAAAATTAGAGGAACACATTATTGGTGTGGTCAGAGGGAATTCTTTCACCACATGATGCAGAGTGTTAAAACATTTCACAACGTAAAGGTTAACGTATCATTTTCCCCAGTGGTGGAGAAAGTATTCACATGCTGTTACCAAAATAAAAGTAGCAATGCAACACTGTAAGAATACTCAATTACAAGTAAAAGTAAAAGTACGTAAATATTTAGGGCTGCAACTAACGATTATTTTCATTGTCGATTATTATTTTCTCGATTAATCGATTAGTTGTTTGGTCTATAAAATGTCAGAAAATGGTGAAAAATGTCAATCAGTGTTTCCCAAAGCCCAAGATGACGTCCTCAAATGTCTTGTTTTGTCCACAACTCAAAGATATTCAGTTTATTGTCATAGAGGAGTAAAGAAACAAGAAAATATTCACATTTGAGAAGCTGGAATTAGAGAAGTTTGACTTCTTTTTCTTAAAAAACTATTCAAACCGATTAATCAATTATCAAAATAGTTGGCGATTAATTTAATTGTTGACAACTAATCGATTATTTATCAGCAAAATGTAGTTGTGCTTCAACGTTAATCTTGAAAACAATACTTCAGAATTGGCTGGCATCATTTTGGGTAGAGTTTTTCCAATATGGAAAATAAAATATAAAAGTTTATTTCCCAAAATGTCACACTATTCCTTTAAAACTGAATATACATTAATAGTAATATCATCATTGCAGCATGCAGCCAAACAAAAATAGTATCATCGCTACACAGAACATGCAGTTAAATGGTTGCCTGTGGAGAGAAAATGCTGTCTCCTGCAGAGAGGGGTAATCCAATCCGGTCTCACGGGAAGGCGTTTAAATAGCACGACATTACACGGACATTCCACCTGTCATGAGGACGCATTTTAGGCTTTTACGCCTGTCAAAACAAAACGTAACGTCCACAGTTAAGTTTAGGCAACAAAACCACTTAGTTAGGTTTAGGAGAAACATCATGGTTGGGCTTAAAATACGTATGGAAACAACATAACATAACTATGGAAAACACGTCACAACAAACGTAACTTGCAAAACAAAACAGCAGTCTTGAACACTGGTCTCCAGGTTAAAAGTCATGTGTTTGTTGGACCCATCCACCTCCTCACTCGCCCGCCATAAGCCCTTTTTATTCTACGTCACTAGCTCTGATGGTGGTATATTCGTGTTTTTATTGCAGTCCAGCACAGCAGTTTGTGATATAGTCACAAAATTGAATGTATTGATTCGTGTACATCGACATGAATTTCACATTTATTTCATGATGGTCAGCACGAAATCATGTAATCCATGTAATCGTGAACGGGGAAGTATAAAGAGAGAGAGGTTGGGGTGGATGGGTGGTTCAAAAATCACCGGACTTTTGCACAGGAGACTGCCGTTCATGTCCCGTGTGAAACCAGAAGTCAAGTCAGTTGAAAGTTGTTCTGAGTGTCACAAAAAAGGGAAATTCTTGTCTATGTACACGAATCAAATAGATTCAATTTCATGACTATTTCACAAACTGCCGTGAGACTGTGTTGTACAGTCAGTACAGACTACATAGCGTACAAATGACACGCCGAAAGCAAGAAAGGCTGTCATATTGCACGCTAAATGCCTTGCCTATTATCGTGGCACTCATACGCCTTTCCGTGCGAACGGGCTGGGTAATCACAACAACCGAACACCTGTGATTGGTCAGAGAGTTTACCTGCATGTGGAAAAGGGATCGCTCAGCTGGGTGTCAAAATGCCGATATGAATAACTCTGCTGCCATAATGTGTCATAACACACAACATATATCATCATCATCATCATCATGTAAATGATTCCAGTTGTCATCATCATCATCACTGATGCAGTCATCAGCACCGACCTCCCATGACCTCCCACCCTGTGATGGAGGATCTGTCCCCTTCAGAGCCACAGGGACCCCCCCCGTGTCCTCTGCTCCTTGTCCCCTCTCTAAAACCACGTCTTCACCCCCCCCCCTCTCCTCCTCCTCATCCTCTCCCTGCGGTCCACCCCTGCCGGCTGCTCAATTCAGCTTCTTTAACCGAGGAACAAACAAACAAAACACCCCGGGGTAATGAGGCCACCTCTGGGAATAGACACGGTGAAAGGAGCCTTGCGTATTGATGTGGGATTGACCTTTTATTGAGAGAAAGCAAAAGAAAAAGGGGAGATGTGGAGAGAAGAGCTCTGATCTGATGGAGTGGATTGAGCCGTCTGCTGCTGCTGGAGTGAAAAAAAGGTGACAAGACAAAACCCTGATCAGTGACTCAGGCAATGAGATAACCACCTTTTGGGGCATTGTGCTCAGAGTGCTGGTCTGGATTTAGCGTGGGCTTTCCCACACTATGAACAGGACCGGACAGTGTGACTGTGTGAGTGTGTGAAGGGGTGATGCGACCACAGTGACCCGTGGGTGTAGAGCTGTGGTGCCCCTCATCATCTCACATGATCAAAGCAGGCTGACGGTTCATTCAGTCACACGCAGCGGGTTCAATGAAGCAATTACACAGCTGACATATAGTTTAGAGCTGCAACTAACCACTATTTTCATTGCCGATTAATCTGTTGATTATTTTCTCGAATAATCGATTAGTTGTTTGGTCTATAAAAAGTCAGAAAATGGTGAAAAATGTTGATCAATCAGTGTTTCCCAAAGCCCAAGATGACGTCCTCAAAGGTCTTGTTTTGTCCACAACTCAAAGATATTCAGTTTACGGTCATAGAGGAGTAAAGAAACCAGAAAATATTCTCATTTAAGAAGCTGGAATCAGAGGATTTTTATGATTATTCATTTAAACTAGGGCTAACAAAGTTGACGCGATAATAACGCGTTAACGCAAATTCATTTTAACGCCACTAATTTCTTTAACGTATTAACACATATTGCGACTTTCAGGTTGTAGCTATAAGTTAGAGAAGTTTAAAGTTGAAGATAGTGGTATCATATGAAGCTAGACAACCTAATGAATCCATTGGTATCAACCATGTCATACTAGCTTGCCGTGAAGGAGGCTAAATAACGCTCCAAACTTACACTAAATTTTGTCGAGGAAAAACTGTCATGGCCATTTTCAAAGGCGTCCCTTGACCTCTGACTGAATATGTGTCATTGTTTTGTGTTGTTAATTGATTTCCAGTAATAAATATATACATACATTTGCATAAAGCCAGCATATTTGCCCACTCCCATGTTGATAAGAGTATTAAATACTTGAGAAATCTCCCTTTAAGGTACATTTTGAACAGATAAAAAATGTGCAATTAATTTGCGATTATTCGCGATTAACTATTTTAATCGATTGAAAGTCCTAATTTAAATATTAGAATCCATGGTGATTCATAACAGCAATACACAATGATTCAAGACTGAAGTGTGTGGAGGCAATTTCTGTAAAGAAGGACTCGAAAATCAAGAGAGAGTCTTTTAAAGGTTTAATAAACACTTGCAAGTGGGCAAACAACCATCAACATAAATGTTCAGGGCTGAGAGCCCTGAAGCTCTCCGTTCCATGACATTTATACCCTTGCATGCATGCTCATAGTCGTATATCTCACATTGTCTGTCTGACTGACACTTCTGTCCATTTAGGGTTTCTTGTCCTCAAATAGGCGCTACAAGTTTGTGACTAAGTATGCAACACTGAAACAGAAGTAGGCCTTAAGGGCAATGAGTGTCACCTGTCATGACCTTAAGAATGTGCAGCTTGTTTGTATTTTTCCAGCACAAAGTGAAAACGGAACGAAAATGTTTAATTCTTCTTTTGACGATTTAAAGACTTGTTAAGCTTTTAAAAGTTGTTTTCCCTCCAAGTTTTCGGTATACAAAGTAATTCTTTACACTTATTCTGATTCTTTCAGCCTTAATGAGAAAACACACGTGTTCTTTATGAGGAACAGGATACAAAGAGGTCAAATACAACTACACCAACTGTGTTTGAAGATGAGCTGAAAAGCTTCTAAATATAAGCCACAGTAGTAATGAGCCGCTTTGCACTCACAACTATGAAAAGCAAACTGATCAAGTAATTGTTTATTTGGAAAGATAGTAGCTTTAAGTATTGGTATCCTTTGTCGCAAAGCTAATTAACCTCCTCCCACGACGGCTGTTTATTTTTATTTATTTAATTCCTCATAAGTACTTCAGATCCGACCCTCTTGGATTAGAGGTGTCATGGCTTTCTTTTTTAGCGTGGAGCCTCTTACATCAAGTGCTGTTCTCTTGCTCTGTGTTTTTTATTTTTTTACACGAGAAGAGGTGTGGACTGTACAAAATATCAGCATGTGGAAAGTCTTAGGTCAAACACGGCTACACAAAGTGTTACACCTCTTCTGCGTGACTCTGAGGTGAGAGTGCATGGAGCGTTAAACTTGCAGATTTATTTATAGGTTCAAAGGAAACGAAGGACCTGCTAAAAATCCTGAGGTATCGTGGTGCAGCCCTGTAAATACAACAATCCAGTTAGAGGCATGTTTACTCCTTCTGAGAGTCATCAATACTTAGCAGAGTTTTGTTTCCAGTCACTTGTTTTTATGCACATTTTGAAGTATTGCATTAGGAAAGCTGTATTGAAACGAAACGCCTTTGCCGAATACATTTTTATGTAGCAAACATTTAACTCACATGACTGATCAGCTGTTTCCGCTGTTGCCGTCTTCCCGGATATATATACTTATTGTCTTTGTCTTCGTAGTCCGAACAGCATGAAACATAGCCAATACTAGCTGACATGAAAGAACAATTAAAACGTACCCAATTGAAACAAATTCCTGAAGACCTCTCTCTATTTTTCTCTCGTAGATTGTAGGGATATCACGAGAACTGATATTTCGATACCAAGTAGATGCCAAAATTCATAAAATGTGACGATACTAATTTTTCTACAGTACCATAGGTACCGTTGGAT
Source organism: Adelosebastes latens (assembly GCA_916700685.1). Taxonomy (NCBI): domain Eukaryota; kingdom Metazoa; phylum Chordata; class Actinopteri; order Perciformes; family Sebastidae; genus Adelosebastes; species Adelosebastes latens. The sequence continues at coordinate 15,087 of CAKAKR010060091.1, forward strand.
GAAGACTAATGTCGTCCTGTCGTCCCGGGGACGATAGAGAATGTGTTTGGGACTCAGTAAACTCACTATTGACCCGTCCAGGGTACAAACCCTATTTTTCCCTCCTGATAATGCTACCTTGTGAACAACAAATCCGGGTTGAAATCAGCTGGACGAGAGCTAGTTAATGCTGGCTGTTAGCTTCGTGCAGGACTGTGCTGCTTACCGGCTGCTAAATGTTATTTTGTAAAATGTATTTTTTGTCAAGAAGAAATACAAAATACATAATAGAGAGGGAATTATGACCTGTTGAACTTCCTATCAAATATCTGGTTGCAAAAAACCAAGATAGCGACAGCAAGAATGCTGAACTCGAGGCTTCAAAACGACAGTCCACATTGACTACGTCCACTTCTTATATACAGTCTATGGATAGAGGATAAAATGATTGTCATCGTGCAAACTTTCCAGAGTTGTAAAATCCTCCCTCATGTTCTAATAAACCGCTGTGCAGTGTTTGGGTGTCAGATAAGCCTTGAAACTCATGGATGTGTCTCTCAAACTGGTTTAAAGCTTCAGCATACAGGCTCAGGTCCAGTCCCGAGTGGCTGGCAGCAGCTTTTATTTTGAAAATACCAATCAGATATTATCAGCGTCACTTAAGTTGAACAAGGAATTTATTTTTATTTATACTATTTTCAAATCAGACAATCCACACGAGGCTCCAACCAGCACGTTCAGAAATGAAATTTACCTAAAACAAAGATTCCAACAGCTTTTTATTAACTTTGCAGCCAATGATGCCGATAATTACCACAGCCATCGTTTGCAGGAGGAAATGTCATTATGCGTCTTTTGTGTTTTTGCTCATTATCTTTGCTCATCACTAATCCCAAACGTGTTGGTGTGTGCACTGTGCATTCCCCCGTTATCTGCAGACAAAATGTACAATTGTCAATTTATTAAACGGCAACATTTCTGGCAAAATAACTTCAAAGACACAACGTAAAAGATATAATTTATCTCTACCTGTTTTTATACTGATATCTTGTCCCCTAAAGACAGCATGAACTGGACTCTTTCAACCCTTAAATGCATACCTCAGGTCTTTATTACACCCTGTCGTACTCATTCATTTCATTCAGTCATTAAAGTTTATAGGGTGGTAGAGGCTTGAGGTATGTAAAAGACGTGTTACGTTGCACTAATGTTCCTGTTTGGCCTCATGATGACGTTGTTCTGTTACTACTGTATCACATATGGTTTCCGTGACGTCACCCGTAGGATTCTGAAGAGCCGTTGTGAAGCTCTAAGTGGGCGGTTCCGGCTGTCAGCATTTTGGCAGTGACGACACAGCTTAATTTCCGACTAATCCAAAACAATGGGCAAAGAGGTGGAGCGGTGGTGGAGCAGACAGCTAGCAGATAGCGACCTGGTACGTCACCCACCTGTCACTCAAAGCAGCCATGCTGTCATTATGCCGAACTTTAAGCCTCAATATAATGTTAACGGGTGAGTTATATAAAAATTCACCACCGTACAGTTTACATGAACGGGGAAATTAACTGTGGAGACCAAAACAGTTTTTTGTACCAGGCTGTAAACATGTTTGTTTCTGCTGTAAAGTTGGGCATTTTAACATGAAGGTCTATGAGGATTGACTCACTTTTGGAGCCTCAAGTGGCCGTTTGAGGAACTGCAGCTTTTAGCACTTCGCGTTGGTTTCATTTTTCAGCACCGGAGGTTGTCGCTTGGTATGAATGGGTGAATGAGAGGCAAATTGTAAAGTGTTTTGTCCAGTAAGGTAGAAAGGTGCTATATAAATGCAGTCAATTTACCAATTATAGCAGGCTACGCTGAATAATATGAATGAATCACATCATCTATAAAAGCATCAGTTAGCTGTTTTCAGTCTGTTTGTATATTGCATCTAACCCTATCAAATAAACCATAAAAAAATTAAATCAATTATTATAAAAAATTTCATAAATGGCAAAAATATTTTTTGTGTGTGTTTGCTATTGTTAAAAAATATGTTCCACAAAGTTGTGTTTTTTTTCCGTGCAATTAAAGTGTCAGTAGGCAGTATGTTTTTGGCATCATTGGGCAAAAATTCCATAATAACCTTTCAGCATATTGTAATTCAAGTGTTCTGAGAAATAACTAGACTTCTGCTCCTCCTCATGGC
>CAKAKR010060091.1:18153-29401 GCA_916700685.1 Adelosebastes latens
CTTCTGCTCCTCCTCATGGCTCTGTTTTCAGGCTTCAGAAAATCTAGCCGTGACGGGAGACTTTGACCAATCACAGGTCATTTCATTGAGAGAGAGCGTTCCTATTGATAGATAGATAGATAGATAGATAGAAAGCTTTATAGTCATCGTATTAAATACAACGAGATTCACAGTTGCCACTTCTGGCCAGTGCTTTAAAACAAATACTGCCAATCACATTGTGCAGAACGGACATATTCAAAACAACACGGAAGCTCCGTAGTCCAAACCAAGACGACAAACTGTATTACTCCTTTCAACCTTGACAAAGGCAGCGCAGACCAGATCCACTCCTTCACTTCTTTCCTTTCACAATAAAAGACATATAATTAATTGCAGGCGAGTATTTTGCATTTTCGTGTCGTTTACTTGTCACGCCCCCGGTGTGTCAAAGCCTTGAATCTGCTTTATATATATAAGTGCCAGGTCAATAAAGAGCCGAGGTATGTAGGAATGTTTAAATAAACATGCATTTATGTGTTGAGAAGATGACGTCTACTGGAATAGAAACACCACTCATCTGAAACGTAAATAATAATCAAACAAAAGAATTGGCTCATGTTTTACTGTCGCTCTGCTCAGACCTGTCAACCTCGGTGGCGTTGTTGTTGTCGTGCCGTATACGGCGAGTATTTGTGGCGGCGAAGGCCGGGGCCAGAGTGAGGGGCAGCTGCCAATGCTGGAACCGGTGTGACAGTTGTAAATGACTGGCCCGATCGGCTCCTTGTAGTAATTATCTAAATGGGCTCATTCAAAACCTCTTCATTGTGGAATCAGTTAATTAATTAGCTGTTTCACTGACAGGATAATGGTGAGAGCATGCTAAATAGATTAGTCTGGAACTTGATTTATCGTTGCAAGGCACCCCCCACCCAACTCTGTTTATCACCACCTCTCACCCCCCCTTCTCTCTCTCTCTGTTTTTCTCTTGTCTTTGTAGCATCTATAACAGCCACCCATCTACTCACTGAATCCCCCCCCACTAGATACAAAGCTGCTGAGCTGATAAGGTAAATAAATTTGGATGTAGAAGTGGAGAAGAAAGTGATATCTAGCAGAACAGGTTGTTCAGTTTCTACACGATGAGGGATACAGAAGCTCAGGTAAGATGGAGAAACTGTTAACAAGGCAGCTGAATAACTGTGCGTGAGTTACATTTCGTTGAATTTGCAGATCACTATCACAAGTATTTATCTTTCAAATGGAAGAAACAATGTGTTACTATATCTGATCTCATCTTATCTGCTTTGTTTTCGCTCCTCTAAAGAAAGAAAAAGTTGATTCTTTTTATGAAAAAAAAAAAAAATGCAAAGTAGATCACAGATATATCTGCCTGCCAGGTTTGTCTCTTCATAGACATTTATATGTACATATAGAAAAATAAAAATATTTCTTTGATTTAGCACAGAGAGCTTGTTTCAGATAAATTGGCAGGACTGGAATTAACAGACAATGAGGCCCCAGGGCGAAGATGAGCTGCTGGGCCTCTTTAACCCCCTCACTCTCCCACTGTCTGTGCATTATGTGCATCTTTTCTATGTTAGGATGCTACCTGGCCACACATTGAGATAGAAATGTGCAACATGTCAGCACAAAACTGAAATAATGAAGGTCTTAAAACGAGGGCTGTCAAAGTTAACGCAATAATAACGCAATAAAAGCAAATTAGTTGTGATTGACTTGTGATTTTTTTACCTCGTCGCAGGCTCAGTTTTAAAGCTGGAGTGAAGATACTGGCATCATATGAAACTAGAAAAACCTAAGGAATCCATCGGTATCAACCATGTCATACTAGCTTGTCAGTAAGGAGGCTAAATAACGCTCTAAACTTACACTAATTTTTGGCGAGGAAACACTGGCCTGACCCCTTGACCTCTGACCTCCAGATATGTGAATGAAAATGGGTTCTATGGGTACCCACGAGTCTCCCCTTTACAGACATGCCCACTTTATGATAATCACATGCAGTTTGGGGCAAGTCATAGTCAAGTTATGATTTGAGCATATTTTTAATGCTAAATGCAGTACCTGTGAGGGTTTCTGGACAATATTTATCATTGTTTTGTGTTGTTAATTGATTTCAAATAATAAATATATACATACGTTTGCATAAAGCAAGCATATTTGTCCACTCCCATGTTGATAAGAGTATTAAATACTTGACAAATCTCCCTTTAAGGTACATTTTGAACAGAAAAAAAATGTGTGATTAATTTGCAATTAATTGCAGTAGTATTTTAAACGATCCTAATTTTTATATAAGAATCCCTCTCTTCCTGTAAAATATTACAATATTTTTCTTGAACTCGCGAGCAGAGCGGGGTCGTACGTTTGTGTCTGGATGTCAGTTGGTGTCAGGGTCCCCATTACTCAGTAAAAATGATGTCAGCAGTATTTATTGGGACTATTTCGTCGGTTAAACGTAGTTTGAAGTCGGGTGAACGGACCCTTTAATACAATATAATTTCCCTTAAGCAAGGCACTCAACCTCCAGCAGCTTCAGAGTGGTAAAATATACAGTGTCATTGAAATTGTGTTGCTAGGAAACAGCTTGGGTCCAAGTGTATTTCCTTTATTTGTTGATAATAAGAAAAACTGCAACATTAAATAAACATTTAAAGTGTTGAAAACACTGAAACCTCTGTGTCTGCTTCAAAGAATAATCATAATCACGCTACGTTAAGCAGCAGACAGTACATTTAACATATCCTTTCTATACATTCACATATATTCTCTGCTCTGCCAGAGCTGCAGCTCAAGTGGATCAAGCACAATGACCACTCACCCACTTAATAATGATAAAAAATAATTTGGAACTTCAAGTGCTCAGCCCTTCCTGTTTTATTCTGTACACTATTCACACCAGCAGACGATAGCTGACAGTGCGCGTTGGCCTTCGAATTGAATTGGAACTGAACTAAAATGAATTTAATTGAATTGAACTCGATGTGCTCGATAGTCTGATGCAGCGTCAGAAATAATAAAAGAATAATCTTTGGAGTGTGACTACATTTCGACGCTTATAAATCATATATACAAGAGCGGAATAATGCATGAGCTGAAGAGATTTGTATTTAAAAAACGCTCAAATGAGAATCTCATAATCTGGTTTACAGAGAAAAAAAACACAGGTCTATTTATAATAAAATCTAAAATCAGACAGTTGAAGGCACTTGTTATTTGAATGATACGTTGGGTCAACTCTTGGTCAGCTCTTGAAAAAAAAGAAAAACATCTAAATTAGTCCCGCTAATGTTTTCATGTGTCAGCGGTGATAAGCAGAGAGAAATAAAAACACCCACACATTAGATTAGCACAAAGTCACATAAAAAAAAAAATCTGATAAAATAGTGTCGGGAGGAAAAAGACAGACGTGGGTTATAGGGGCGGAGTGTTTGGGGGGGAGGAGGAGGATTATTGAGACACAGAAAGAGTGTGTAAAAAAAAAGAAGGTGTTATTGAGAGCACTGGAATCACTTGATTAATCAAGAAAGAGAGGCAGAGCTCTCTCCTGCCGATGTCCAATCAAAGCTGGAGCAGCTCTGGGCGCTGCACGGCGGGCCAAATCCTCTTGTTGCTCCACCAGGAGCATGAAAGCCAGGAGGGGAGTCTCCTTTTGTCCGCACAAAGGCAACCCTAACGTGCTTTCACTGCGACAAGGAATGGGAGGGCTGTTTGAAAAACAGCCAACAAGAGGTGCGAATAAGATGCCCATTCATCTCCCGAGCTTTACACTAATTCCCCCGACCGTCTCCTTTTCTTTCCTTCGTCTGCTCCGCCACAAAACAACAAACAGCGAGAGGGAGTGAAAACACTAGGATCTGGGGGGCTTAGAGCAGACGTGTAATCCCTGCTACTTCTGACCCTCCATCGGTGTGTAAGTCCCTGACCTCCCCATTGAGGGGCCGGGATGTGTGACTAAAGGACGGGTGACCCTCGCGCACACACATTTGCACTCATACACACATCCTATTGCCCCCAACGCAGCCCCTCACTCACACACCCCACACTCCAAGCCTTTTAAAGAGCTGAGCTAAGGAATTCAGGCTTTGGAACACCTCTGCGGCGCTGAAAAGAGTGAGTCTGTGAGGAGTCTATAAGTAGGGCCAGGCCTGATCGTGTTTCTTTTCTCCCACCATTTAATTCGTCTTTAGAGGCCATCTCGTTAACACGATCTTCCCTCGCTTTTTTCTTAACTCCGTCCCTTCTCAGAGAGACCCCCCCTCCCCTCTCCATCTTGCCCAACTTCAAAGGTCCCCGCCAGCCGAGGAAAGAAAGTCACCTCTTTCTTCCATTCAGCGTCTCTCGTCTCTTCTCGCTCCTCTTTTTCTCGCCGTGGCTTTCTTTCTCTCCGCTCTCCTCGCTTCTTCCCTAAAGCGGCCGCCGAGAAATCATCTCACTTTCTGCCGCTGCTTTGCATTTGAAAAAAGGAGTAATTAGCCAGAGGCTGCGGGGAGGGGGAGACGGGGCTGAGCGAAGGAGGCGTTGAAGAGAGAAAGAGAAGAAGAAGAAGAAGATGGCCCCTCCTTGCTCTCTGTGTTCCCCCACCTTGTCCGCCATCAAGCCCAGAGGCCAGTCTGTTCTACACATCCTCTACTACACATCCTCTACCTGCACATCCTACACATCCTCTGCTACACATCCTCTACCTGCACATCCTACACATCCTCTGCTACACATCCTCTACCTGCACATCCTACACATCCTCTACCTACACATCCTCTGCTACACATCCTCTACCTACACATCCTCTACTACACATCCTCTACCTGCACATCCTACACATCCTCTACTACAAATCCTCTACCTGCACATCCTACACATCCTCTACTAACACATCCTCTACCTGCACATCCTACACATCTTCTATGAACACATCCTCTACCTACATATCCTACACATCTTCTACGAACACATCCTCTACCTACACATCCTCTACCTGCACATCCTACACATCTTCTACGAACACATCCTCTACCTACGCATCCTCTAACTACGCATCCTCTACCTGCACATCCTACACATCTTCTACGAACACATCCTCTACCTACGCATCCTCTAACTACGCATCCTCTACCTACACATCCTACACATCTTCTACCAACACATCCTCTACCGACGCATCCTCTACCAACACATCCTCTACTGACGCATCCTATACCTACGTATCCTCTACCTGCACATCCTCTACCTGCACATCCTTTACCTACACATCCTCTACCTGCACATCCTTTACCTACACATCCTCTACCTGCACATCCTACACATCCTCTACCTACACATCCTCTACCTGCACATCCTCTACCTGCACATCCTACACATCCTCTACCGACACATCCTCTCTCTACGCATCCTTTACCTATACATCCTCTACCGACACATCCTCTCTCTACGCATCCTTTACCTTCACATCCTCTACCGACACATCCTCTACCTCTGCATCCTCTACTTGGGCCTTCATCGCCGCTAGTTCTTTGGCGTCGGCTTGGTGTGTCTGGGCCTCGAGGGGGCCCCGAAAATGAAGAGCCACTGATTTCTTTGCAGCTGCTCTGCTGCAGTTCAGCTTCACATAAACATTTTTTATTGCAGAAATGTGTCTTTTCATAAATAGAGAAAGCGCTGACACATATTTGTGGCCACATGCCGGGATTATAAGCAACTATTCTGTCCGAACAATGTCAAAAACCCAAATCCTATCACGGTTATCTCACTTCGTGCGTATTTCATTTCAGGACCCGGTGCAGTCCCTGTGGTGTTGCTTCAATTCATTCACTGTGTGACAGTCTATTTCAATAATCTACATGCGTATAGCCATAAGGCAGAGATAGGCTCAGCCCAAGCATATCTAAAGGTGCAGTGTAATCCTGTAATATGCAGAGTAGTGAGGAAAATTCATTCTCCCCTCACGCCCATCGGGGTCTTAAGCCCCCTGATGCAGCTGATAGGGATCCGGTGTTATCTCCACAACACAGAACAATTTAACACACTCACCCTGCCACACACACACACACACACACACACACACACACACACACACACACACACACAGAAACCAGCCCCATGACCACCTTCTGCATGTGCGCACACACATTTGCACACAGCTGCTTCACGTCAAAAGGAACATTCAAATGCACATTGACTCTCCCCGTTCACGTTTCTTTCTCTACATCTCTGTGGAGCTACAGCACACACACACACACACACACACACACACACACACACACACACATGCACACACATTAGTAGCCTCCTCCTCATGTACCCTCTTACCTCAGATTCCCCGCTGTAAAGTACCACAAATGACAATCAAATGGAAGCATGGCTTTCCTCTATATTCTGGTGACGATGTATTTCTATAGTTTGTTCAATGTCCTGCATTATGTTGAAAATAAAAACATAAAAAGTGGAAAAAGAGAGGAAGCAAGAGGAGAGGGAACGAGGAGAGGAAAGGACAATAGAGGAGAGGTAACGAGGAGAGGATTGGAGAATAGAGGAGAGGAAATGAGAGGTGATGACATAAGAGAAGAGGAAACTAGAGGAGGAGAAACAAGAAGAGCCAGGGGAAATAAGAGGAGAGGAAACAAGCGACGATAGTAGAGGAGATTAGGAAACGAGGAAACAAAATGAAAGGAGAGGAAAGAAGTAGAGAGGAAACAAGTGAAAAGGAGAGGAAACAAAATGAAAGGAGAGGAAACAAGTAGAGAGGAAACAAGAGAAGAGCATAGGAAAGAAGTAGAGAGGAAACAAGGGAACAGGAGAGGAAACAAGAGGAGTGGAAATGAGAGGAGGAAAGGAAAGGAGAGGAGAAGAAAGGCGGTAGGAGAGGAAATGAGAGGAGAGGAGAGGAAACGAGAGATGACGAAATGAGAGGAAGAGAAACGAGAAGACCCAGAGGAGTGGAGAGGAAACAAGATAGTAGAGGAGATTAAGAAACAAGAGTAGGAAATGTAGAGGAGAGGAAACAAGGAAAGGAAATGTGAGGAGAAGAGAGGCGGGAGGAGTGGATACGAGAGGAGAGGAAACGAGAGGATAAGAAAGGAGAGGAAAGGAACCAAGAGGAGAGGAGACAAGGCAAGTGGAAACGAAAGGAGAGGAGAGGAAACAAAGAGAGGAGAGGGAAGAAGGGGAAACAAAGGGAGAGGAATAGAGTAGAGAGGAAACGAAAGGAGAGTAGAGGAAACAAGAGGTAAGGAAACGAGGAGAGGAAAGGAGTAGAGAGGACACAAGGAGAGTAGAGGAAAGGAGGCAAGAGGAGAAAAACCAAGTGGAGTGGAAACAAAAGGAAATGAGAAGAGATGAAACAAGGAGAGGAAACAAGAGCAGAGGAAATGAGGAGGGGAGTCAAGAGGAGAGGAGAGGAGGTCATAGAGAGCATGAGGGCGCATCCAGAGGAGACGATTGAGGACCTTGATGTTGGTTTAGTCTCCTCTCTCTTGTTTGTATAGTCTGGTCTGGTTGCTGTTGTTGACTGAAGCTCATATCTCTGTTTTATCTGAAGGAAAGTTGAATGCGTCTGAATCATTTCTCTTTCGGCCGTCTCCAGACTCTCCATGACGCCTCACCGTGCAGCTCCGTCACAACAAAGCTTCACTCCAGCAGCTCTACGTTTCACTGATAAATCTGCCTGCTCGTGCCTAAATCAATATTCCTTCTGTGGTTTGTTTTCTGGAAGCAGCCATAACTTGGCACGCGAGTGTTGATCCTTGGTATGGCACATATGGGCCGTGGTGTTAATTCTTAGCACTGTATATCCTGCGCTGTTGATTGTGTCCAGTGTTGACTCTGGAGAAGCGCCGCTTGTTGATTCGCTTGTGTACATCTGCTGTCAGGGCCCCCAGTGGTGGCCCGCTAAACGGGAAGAGCCTGCCTGGCAGAGCGAGGGTTGTTTGTCTGCTTCCAAACATATTGATCTCCTGCAGAAGGGAAAACATTAGCGATAGCGTCTGCACAGGCTGGGCTGGAGGTGGGTAAATAGCTTTGTCAGGTCTGGCGAGCCTCCTCTGCCTTGTAGGAAATGAATAGCAGGTGTATTTGCTGAGCGTTTGCAGGAGGGAATCTCCTGCCAGGCTGACGAGGCAGGCGCAGCGATGGGATGTCACAGCAGACCCTGACTCCTTTTCTGGTCACTAATGGGTGTTTTTGAGAGAGGAGGCTTTGTCTGTATATCCCTACAACAATCCTAAATCCTTCTTCTGCTGGTCAAAAATATGAAATTATTGATTTAAAGGTCCAGCGTGTAGCATCTAAGGAGATCTATTGGTAGAAATAAATGTTTTCTTTAGTGTATAATCACCTGAAAATAAGAATCGTTGTTTTCTTTACCGTAGAATGAGCCGTTTCTATCTATTTATTGCACGGCTTTGTTGAAGACTCGATTCTGATTGGTCAATAACGCCGTTCTACGGTCTGTTATTTCTTTATAGCAGACCGTTGCTATGTATAACAGACCGTTGCTATGGGCGCAGTTCTGATCTCGGACTCTGGTGGACCGTTTTTGTGTCAAATGATTGATTTCTTAAGTAAGTAGCCGTGTAATAAGCGGGATAATGTATAGCTAGTGGGTCATTGTTGTGAAATAAACCCTGCATATTGTCCCTTACATGGAGCGGGTCCTCTTCACGGAGCCGCCTGCCATGTTTCTACAGTAGCCCAGAATGGACAAACCAAACACTGGCTCTAGATAGGACCATTTCGCGTTTTCATGTTTTCACATCGGCCACCGTAGATCTCCTACACGCTCGGCACACGGAAGAAGTTTCAGTTGGTTGCAATCTGCAACCTCACCGCTAGTTGCCGCCAAATCCAATACACTGCACCTTTTAAATAACACTTAATTTCTTATGATGAATAGATTCAATTTTATTTGCTTATTTTGCAAATTTGCTACTAAAAAATAGTCAATTGATAGGCTTGATTCCTCATAATAAATGATAAAAAATCCCAGAACTTCACTTATTGTCTTTGCACTTCCATTTAGCACCCAAACACACAGCAGACAGAGACAGAGGAGGAGTCCAGGATATGAATATTTAACAGTAGCCTCTTGCAGCGCAGAGCCTGCCAGTCATTGTCAAATAGGACTTAATCTTTTCAATTTCTGGGTGCAAATATTCACACTGGCCACTGTTTGTTGCCCAGATTAATGAGGCTCTCTGCCCATAATCCTCTGCTGCTAATTCAAGTGGCCGCCGGTGCGGTTAGCCAGGGGAGGACGGGATGCTGAGAGCACATACATAGCCGAGATTACCTCCTCCTCCTCCTCCTCCTCCTCCTACGCCTCCCTCCATCCCCCCCTTTTTTGCCCACTTTGTCGTGCTGCTGAGTCGAGTCCAATTCACCCTCTGCGTCTGCACACAGCTGACCAATGCAAGAGTGGTGTATATATATATACAGTACATATATATATATATATAGAGAGAGAGAGAGAGAGAGAGAATGGCTGGGACAATACAAATGCATCTGATCATTTGATTAGCATCATAAAATAATTTCTATGGTGTTTGTTTACATCTTGTAGCAGGAGTTATGTAATCACCATTTCATCCGTGTAACCGACGGTAATCCAGCTGGCTTCCAGCCCAGTGAGCCTTAAAAAGCAGAGCATATAGCAAACACACGTCTAAATAATTTAAATATCTGCAGTGATGGGAAAAGTAATTGAATTCTTTCTCAGTTATATATTTTTTTTTAGTGAAAAGCCAGCAGCATTTAACATTTCTGGCATTCAGCTGAAGGGAACAACCTCGGAATAGATTTGTCTTTGTTGACAGATGTGAAAAATCCGTTTGAAAATATGCCTAACTTTTGGACCGTTTTTTTTAGAAGAATTCTTCTTTACACTTTAATAGTTATGTATATAATAGTTTGTGGTGGTTTTTGTGTTTTTTTTTCATATAAGAATGTCTTCACCAACATGCCTACAGTAAAATTATATTGCAGAATTGAATTAGAAACAAGTTATATTGTTATAAACTTCACTTGACACCCTCTTTTGCTCTAACTCTCTGGTTGATGTGACACTGCTTTAGCATTAAAACTAATCATGCCTGTGAGTAAGTCAAGTCAGGTTATTTATATAGCACAGTTTAAAAACAACCCACGGTTGACCAAAGTGCTTTACACAGTAAAAAGGAAAAAGGCAGAAGTTGACATATGACACAAACACATATTGATGTTTCGAGAGCCAGAGAACAAAGGTGGGTAACGTTAAAATTGGAGTAATAAGGCATGATTTGTATTTATTTTTAGTAGACGTGCATCCTCACCAGCTGAAGGCGTGCCATAGTCGTCTGACTGACTTCGAGATATAAAGTGCGTTATGCAATTATCCAGGCAAGAAGAACTAACAGCATGAATTATTGTCCTCGAAATCTCTAAAAGAGATCATGTGTTTGACCTTGCTGGTAAAAAGATGACGTAACAACAGCATTTATTTGTTTATCAAATTTTAAAGTCAACAATGCAAAATATGTATTCAGATATTTCTGTTTAAGCCAAACAACATCCATTTAGTTAACTCTACTGAAGACAAGGAATCAGACGTCAAACATAGTTGGAGGAACTTAATAAAAAGTGATGAAAATTCAATGAATTAAAAGCTGAAATATTGTTTGAGTAAAAACAAAAGAGCATAAAATGAGTTCAAACATTTAATCTAAAGTTCTAGCCTTAATAATATGCTGCTGTTTCATTCATAGATTATTTTTCCATTCTTGTAACTACTCTGCATTCCTTAAAGGTCCCATATCATGCTCAGTCTCAGGTTCATACTTGTATTTTGTGTTTCTACTAGAACATGTTTACATGCTGTAATGTTCAAAAAAACCTTTATTTTCCTCATACTGTCAGCCTGAATATACCTGTATTGAGCCTCTGTCTGAAACGCTCCGTTTTAGCGCATTTTGACGGAATTGCAACAGAATTGCAACAGAATTGCAACAGAATTGCAACAGAATTGCGTTGCTAGGCAACAGCTTGGGTCCATGTGTACTTCCTGTCAGCTGATGACATTCACATACACTGCAACCAGGAATAAACTGGGACACATTTAGAATGTTTACGTTTAAAATTGTGTCAAGGGTCTAAATATTGTATATTTGTGACATCACGAATGGGCAGAAATCCTGACGGCTTGTTTCAAATGCAGAGTTTCTGAATACGGGCTGTGTGTGTTTCCCTGTGGATTGAGTGTTTCGATACTTTCACAGTA
>CAKAKR010060092.1:0-10521 GCA_916700685.1 Adelosebastes latens
ACAAAACTTCAATGTACAGCAGGACCCCTTACTCACGCACACATCCAAATATAACATGATAATGTAAGACTCACACATTGACACATAACCGCCCACATCCTCACCCCTCGACTCCTCCCAGACTGTAGAAACCCGAGCGCACGTGTAACAGTCCTCATGTACAGTATGTTTGTATGCACACAGCATCCTTAAATCGTCTGAACTGAATCCACCGGTGGCAAATGAAATATCACAATATTATCAACTGAACACGTCAATATCAGAATTTAGGGGATCACTATTAGTGCTTCCGTAACATATAGTATTTACAAGGGGTGTCACGATACCAGACATTGAGTAGTCGATACCAATACCTGTGAAATTCCACGATTTTCGATACAAAAGTAAAACAATAAATCCCATGTGCTTCAACTTCCACTCCTTTATTACCGTTTGCATACTGGTTTCTGTTAGGAAGTTAAACAGGTCATAATTCCCTCTCTAATATCTATTTCATATTGCTGTGAAAACATCTCCTTCAAACAACTGCATTTATTCAAGTTTCTCGCCAAAAACTACATTTTAAGTGATTACATTTGAACACATATACCTGAACGCATCATAATGTAAATCAATGGCGCCTCCTGTGTTGAAATCGGCAGGACGACGAGAGCTAGTTATCGTTAGCTGTTAGCGGCCGGTAAGCAGAAAAGTCCTGCATAACGTTAACTAGCTCTCGTCCTGCCGATTTCAACACAGATGACACGACGTTGAGTTGTTAAAAAACGGTTGCTTTTAATTAAAAAAAAAAAAAAAAAATGTTTGGCCCGCCACCACCCCCCCTCTTCAGAGGACTAAATTGCCTTTTTTAATTCTTTTTCAAATTAATAGCCAATGAAGGAAAAGAAAAGTGATAATACTAATAATAACCATAATCTTAGTCAAATCATATTACATGGAAAAAAAATTAAAAAATAATAACAATAAAAAACAAAACGAGGAAAAGTAGGGGCGAATAGGCTGGCCACCTTAACGACATATAAACCAATAAACAGACAAAAAAAACCATTCAAGAGTGGACATGGACACATTTATGTAACCAGACAAATATCAGCAATGACAGAAAACAAGGAGCTGACAAACATAAAAACAGAGACATAGAAAATAAGCTCCCTTTTTGTTCAACTGTGTAAAATGGGGTATAAGAAAGGGGTGGGATTGTAATATGAAGATGATTGGAGTGACGGGGTGGCATTTAGTTCACCGGCAGATTAAGAGGCAGGATAAGATATGATACATTTTGATTGAATTCCGTGATTTGATTATTTTGTTTGGCGTAGACTTGCTCTCGTGATATATGTTCTGAGAGGAGGTTCAACCATTGTTTTATAGAGAGTAGGTGTCTGGATTTATAATTGAGGAGAATGGTTTCCTTGGCGATAACGGTTGCTTTTAAAATAGAAGTCATAAAACCAAAAACGGCCTCGCTCTGGATGTCTAACCCTCAAAACTCGTTCCCTCAAGGATGGCAGCTAAGACGCAAACACACGGACACTCTTCCCCCACAACTACTTCTTGTCCCCCCTTTTTAGACGTCAGTTGGCAGATCAGAAAGCGGGCCTCTCGCAGCGGGAAGACGGGAAAGCGGCCAGTCGAGTTGGCTCGGGGGCCAGGAAGTGGTACCTCGTCACTGGGAGAAACGGCAGCAGATGCCTTTTTCTTAGCTGGCCGAGCTGCCGTCTTTTCTCCAGGCGGTCTGGTACAGCTGATCTAAGAAGTGGCGGAGAAGAGAGCGGCTGTGAAGGTTGCCTCGTTTACTTGTTGGGAGTGTTTATGTTGTCTTTCTTTGGGAAGTCAATTATGTCACTCTGCCCAGGAGGGGGGGCGGGGGGGGTTCTTCCTTCGATGCTGGAGTTTTAACAACCCGGCCCTGCACCCCGTTCCCTTGTTGTGTGGATATATGTGTGCGTTTATACAGCTCTGAGCATTGAGCCTTTGGAAGTATGACACCAGAGTGTATGCTTGAAGTTCTTTTTTTTTTTTTTCCCGGAGAGGCTGAGCAGTAAATTGCACTCAGGAGCATTACCCAGCGACTGAGCCGTCTGTCTGTGAAGGCGTCTTTGTGCCGCTCATTTACTACTTCCAAACAAAACCAGATCATACCTGAAGAACAGCCAATTTAGCTGTGTTTATTGCACATTAAGACGACTACCGAGCACGGGGAGGATAAAGGAAGGGGTGGGGGCAATGCAAGACAGAGAGAGAGAGAAAAAAATAAAAAATCACCCCAGGGCTTCTCTCAACTTAAGTAATTACTGCGTGTAGTTTAACTTTAAGCATCCCTCTTGAGATACTTCTTTGCTCGTTCTTCAAGATAAGATCATACATCCGCTCTCTCTTTCTAATAGTCTCTTACAGTATTTGCTATATTTAAAACACAAACTTTACACTAGCTTTCTCTCTTTCACACACATTATTTATGTCTTTATCTCGCAAACGCACACTGTTTCCCGCTGTTTCACCATCTCCTTTATTTGAGCACAAAACAGTTTCTTTAAGTGTATCTCTAAGGTACACCGCATTTCTTTCTCTCGCTGTTTCTTTTGCACACAAAAACACTCATATATATATACTGTATATATATATATATATATATCTCCTCGTGCACGAACGCTGCTCGTCTCTCACATGGAATAAGATGAGATGACATCAACATTAACCAGTAAGGGATAATGTACAGCGAGCCGGTCATTGTTGTGAAAGAATCCCCGACAGGGCAATGCTGCTGGTCTCTCATCATGTTTATTTCACAACAATGACCCACTAGCTGTACATTATCCCGCTTATTACACGGCTACTTACTGAAGAAAACAATATTTTGACACAAAAACGGTCCGCCAGAGTCCGACATCAGAGCTGCGCCCATAGCAACGGTCTGTTATACATAGCAACGGTCTGTTATAGAGAAATTACAGACCGCAGAACGCCGTGATTGACCAATCAGAATCGAGTATTCAACACAGCCGTGTAATAAACGTAGTTAATAGGCTTCTCCTCTGAGCATGCGGCATTCGCACGAACAATATTTCAGGGTCAGATTTTAATTGCCCTTAATGAGAAAGTGGTTTGGTGCCGGTCCCCTACTGCATCAGCCGGGCCAAGGATGCAGTTTTTGCAACAGAGATGCCGAGCAAGTACTTCACTGTGGACACACTCATTTAAAACTTTACTGTCCCTTAAGGCAGAGAAGACACTTAGAGTTTCAGATGACTTTCAAACACGCCACATTTCCGGCGATCCAACACTCACTAGAAGCAAAGCATCAGACAACTTAATGGATCGCTCTCAATTGGAAAGCATTAACAGAGAGACAGAGCCGCAGTTTCTCGCTACAGTTTTAGGGAAGAGAGAATTGTACAATGTTGTCCCTCCCGGGGGGCTTTGTAGTTTAGATTTGTTTGGTAACCATCATTCAAGCTCTGTCCTGTGGGTCGGAATAATGGTTGTCCACTAAACTGAGTTTGTAATGATGGACTCGCCAAAAGGCATTGAATGCAACACAAGTGGATATTTAATAGCATACAGCATATATATATATATATATATATATATATATATATACAAATACACACACTGTTTGTCGGTCACTCGCTAAAGTTATGCTGTGCAGACAGAGTGTTGTTACGCCGGGTAGACACACAGCTGACAACCTGCTAAACTAAACTAAATGTGCGGTGGAGACTTTGACTGGGAAAGTGGCTGCATGTCCGCGACACTACACGAAGCATTGTGGCTGCTAAGTTAACGCTCCTGGACGGGTGAACTAGGGACTGAGTTGTCTGTTGTGCTCATACACTGCAGCTGGTCCACCGCTGCATGTGCGGCACAAATCTTGTCAGTTAAAGGGAGTGTTTGTAACTTCTTACACGTATAAATCAATCCGGGTTGGTGTCTCATGCGCGCTCGCGTGTGGCTATGCTGTTCAGACTCAGACTCCAACACAAACTACACTGAAGCACCAAAACCGCAAAGTTATATCTAGTGAAGCCCGTCTTGCAAAACAGTGTTGGCCGCAGTCGGAGGACGCGGGGGAGACCGTAGCTTTGGTCTCCAGGGCCGGAGTCTCTGCGGTTCTCTGCTCCGCTGCCTGTCTGCTTGCCTTCGCTCACACAGCGCGCTCGTTCTCGCTCGCTCAGCTCGCCCTCCGGCCGCGGTCGGGAGGCTGAAACAGGAAAAGCCAACACTAGGATCAGCACTGATTCATGGAGAGACCTTCGTCTGGTCAGCTAACATTACTGCCAAGCAGGTGAAATATAGAGTGATATTGTGGTTTTAGCTGACGTGTGTCGCCTCACTGTTTTGATGGATGCTCGCTCACATTCAGGTAGTACGGGCGAGCGCGAGCAACAGGACACTGACTTTTGTTGACTTAGCGGCCACAGGTGTTGCTGTTACAACAAATTTCTGTTTCTTACAAACAGTCCCTTTAATGGTTAATAATCGGTTAATGAGGGTAGGTTATCAATTAAGAAACATTTTCAAAATTAGCATCCCTAGCTCTGAGTATGATTTTTTTCAACTTGACGCAACAAAAACGCGGGGCGCATAGAGTGGAAAAACGCGAGGTGCTCAGCAACACTAAAAAAGCAGCGCGCAAAACGCTTCACTCTCATTGAAAACAATTACAAAAAGCCGCCCCAGGATTTGCTACTTTTTTGTTTTTTATTTAATTGTAAATTGGATAACTTTTGGTTGGACAAAACAAGCAATTCAAAGAAGTAACCTCGAGGGCCGTTTTTCCACTATTTTCTGACATTAATTGACTAAATGATAAATTGTAGAAATAATTGCTGGAATACTCGATAATGAATATAATTGTTATTTGCAGCCCTAAAGGGAAGTGTCAAATTATAAGGGTGAAATGACATGCATTAAGAGAAACTGCCCGGTGCCCCTGAGCCTCGATGGGATACTTAATATGGAGCAAGGCATGCGTTTTCTCCTAACAGTTAACGGAAGCCTACAAGATACATGAAAAAAAAAAGAAATCAGTTGAAAATAGGGAAGAAAATGTAATGCCTGGGGACGTTGAGGCACGAGGTGGAGAGTTTTCATGAGCAGGTTAATCGCTCGTGGGGGGAAAACAAGAAGTTCTGTGTTTGATTCAGCATGTGGCGACCTGAGGGAAGCCGCTCCAACACAGACAGGACACACAGGGTGTACTTTACACCTCCGGGTCCTGGTTTATCAGTCTGCTCTGAAATTGGATTTGAAAAATGTACCGAGCAGGTGAGGCTGTTGTTGGAGCGATGTTCCCTCATAATCTGCAGCACACTTGGTTATGTACATTACCCCACTCAGTAATATCAGCTGACAGCAGCCTGTGTACGCTTCCCCAAATTTCCCCAAAGACCGCTTACACTGGAGAAGCACGTCGTAACGTAGGTGTGATCTACACCTGTGTCAGGATTTTGTTTTATGCAAGCGTCTCTGTCTCCATCGTCTGATATAATGATGAAGAGAATTTTGTCTTCTGGTTTTTCTATTCTTTTCAAACCGGAGGTGGTACACTGGGAACATGCATATGTCTCTGTGCAAGGAGGCATTAAACTTAGGGCTACTCAAGTGTAAATTGTGTTGAGGTTGGTAGAAAGTCCAGGAAAAAAGGTGTCTGATGACCAGGCTCTGAAAGAAGCACCCGCCACCCACCAAATTCCCACATCATCCGCCACTTTGGTAGGCAGGGAAAGCGCTAGGGATGGGAATAGAGATTCGGTTCCCGTTGAGAACCAGTTAGTGTGATAATGGTTGTCTGTCTCTATGTGTCAGCCCTGTGATAGTCTGGCGACCTGTCCAGAGTGTGCCCCGCCTCGCCAAATGTCAGCTGGGATCAGCTCCAGCCCCCTACCACGAATCTGAATAGGATAAGCGGTTACAGAATATGGATGGATAGTTTTCCTGTTAAAATATTCCTTTTGTTTTTCATATTGAGCGGTCGTTTTCAGTCTTAAAGCTTCAGTAGGCAACAATTCTTTGACATTATTGGGCAAAAATTCCATAATAACCTTTCGGCATATTGTAATTCAAGTGTTCTGAGAGAAAACTAGACTTCTGCACCTCCTCATGGCTCTGTTTTCAGGCTTTAAAAAAATCTCTTTGGCTAATCACAGGTCATTTCAGATAGAGAACGTTCCTATTGGCTGTGCTTCGGCTGGTGGTCGGTGCTTGGTATTTCTTCAACTTGATCTCAACGTGGCTGCCGGGTCACAAACTTTCTCATTTTACATCTAAACAGTACACTACAAGATGTTTCTGAAAACATTTGAGGAGAGAAATAGGCATTACAGTAACAGAATATTGATTCATATTTGATCAGCGCTGCCTAGTTTGACCGTTTGATCGGAGTTCGCGAGTGATTGACTCGTGGCTCTCATAGACGGAAGATGGACGGCAGACTCCAGCTCTGCTCTGATTGGTTGTTGTATGATTGTCCACCGGAGGACAATCATATTTGCTCCATTTCTACCGACTGCAGCTTTAAATGTTGCAAAAAGCAAGCGCATTACATCCGCAGAAACCACTTCATTTGTATCAGAGTGATCAATAATTCAACAAACTGGCTGTTGTAACCTGAAAAAAAGAAATTAAAGTGTTGTTTGTTATCATCACGAATCATTTATTCACAGCAATGAACATTTGTTCTGAATACATGATTCTCTGAACAAAGAAGACTGATCACACAGTAGTGTCCTTGATTAACTGAAGAGCTTCGGGGAATTCATTTCTATTGGCAGCGTCTTAAATTGTGGTGAGCCATTAGAACTGTTGACATTATGTAGGTACATAATGGACCGGAAGCATTATAAAAACCCAGACTGATGGAGCAAGGTTAGAAAAGCGCTCACAGTACATCGTTGCAGTGTGCTAACATGTTGGATCAATAACCATGGCAACCCTGGTTAGTTGTGCTAGAAACGTCCAGCATTTGAACCTAATGAACGACACTGCACTAAAATGTTACACAAATATAATTACACTCATAAAAGTCATAATAAAAGCAGTGTTAAATGTAATGATATGGAAAATAACCACAAGACTAGTTGTAATTAACCTTCTTTTTTATAGCAGACATTTTGGTATGTCCTAGCAGAAAAAGCAAAGGTGTAATTTATAACACTAATGAGGTGAGCCAGCTGAGGTGTCATGGTAACAGACCCATCATTAATGTTGTTAGTTACGCCTGTGCTTTTCCTGCTATGACAATCACAATGTCAGCTGTGAAGAAGCACTTTACTTATGTCTTTAAACTAAAATGTATTAATTGATATTTTTTGCCACCTTGGGTTAGGCTGTAAACACACTGAAATAACTACACCTTATAAGCTGACATGTATACACCGATCAGCCATAACATTAAGACCACTAACAGGTGAAGTGAATAACATTGATTATCTCGTTACAATGGCACCTGGCAGTGGTGGGATATATTAGGCAGCAAGTGAACATTGTAAACTTTGAACTTTACGTTGGAAGCAGAAAAAATGGACCAGCGTAAGGATGTGAGCGACTTTGACAAGGGCCAAATTGTGATGGCTAGACGACTGGGTCAGAGCATCTCCAAAACGGCAGCTCTTGTGGGATGTTCCCGGTCTGCAGTGGTCAGGAGTCAGGACCTACCAAAAGTGGTCCAAGGAAGGAAAACCGGTGAACCGGCGACAGGGTCAGACCCGAGGCTCATTGATGCACGTCGGGAGCAAAGGCTGGCCCGTGTTGTCCGTTCCAATAGAAGAGCTACTGTAGCTCAAATTGCTGAAAAAGTTAATGCTGGTTCCGATAGAAAGGTGTCAGAACACACAGTGCATCGCAGTTTGTTGCGTATAGGGCTGCGTAGCCGCAGACCGGTCAGGGTGCCCGTGCAGACCTAATGTTATGGCTGATCGGTGTATATACAAGGTGCGAGCAGAAGAAAATCCTCATTTAAACACCCAGTAAATACGGAGCAACATTAGCATGTATTTTGAGTTGTGTTTCTGGACACCTGATGAATGTAAGTCCAATATTTTGTCTCCTTTTTAGCTCTGTTTTTGGTCTCCACCAGCTCCTGAGGGAAATATCTGGCTCTTCAGCTGCTAAATGTTCCACTATGTTCACCAGCTAGCTACTTGCACTTTGGTGCGGCCAGTGTTGCCAAATTGGGCGGTTTTAAACCCAGTTGGACTACTTTTTATTTGATTGGGTGTGTTTGAATGTTTTTCCTGTGGCTTGTAATAATTTGGGCTACTTTTTGTGCCATTTGGGCATTTCCCCAATTTTTTAGTAGGCAGTATATGTCTCTCCTCTTCTCCAGTTAGTATCATTGAGATTGACAGCACGAAGTTCAACGCTCAATATGCAGTTACTGATATGACGGACAAAACCAAATGAAAAACTAGCTAAAACGCCCCATCAGCAGCAGAGTTGGGTGATAATTCTAATGAGCGATAGCTCGCTACGAGCGACGCCTTTCACGTTACACGTTTCATCCCTGCTTAATGTAGAAATATTGATTAGTACACCTTTAATAATGTCTTTAAAATGTCGACAAAAGTCACAAGGCAGTGTAAGCTCAAAGTGAACACATGTAGCTGTATGAAGTTGAAGACTGTCATCTGAAGACTGAAAACAACACAAGACAAAAGTAATCTAGGTAAAAGCTCTACATTTGCTGAAAGTACATTGTTTACCTGAGCGCCAGGTATCAGTGCCACTTCAACTCACATTTTGTCAAATGCTGCAATCCGCCTGCTGGTGTAACAACAAACACAAGACTCATTCTCAGTAAAATGAGACACATCTGAATGTCTGCGTATCTCCCAGAGCCCCAACACAAACAGGCACACTTAGAGCAAGCGTGCGTGCATTAGCTATAATTTAATCAGGCTGGAACGGCGTCTGGACGGCGGGTGGCGCTGATAACGACGCGGACGGCTCCTCGGAGAGAGCTCGTCGCGCGGATTCAGGAGGTCTCCCGGCAGGAACCTCTTTTGTTGTCGGGAATGAGGGGCTGATAAGCAGGGCACCAAAAAAAATCACCCGTGGAGAATGAGGGTTGGGGGGGACGGCGGCGGAGCAAGACAAAGGCTGTTAAGTTTAACTGCCAAGGGCATAAAGGCACACTCCAACTCTGATTGATTTCCTCCCCAAAGTCGATGATGTTCAACCGGTTACGGCTTGTAAAGAGACTGCCTCTGTCTCTCACTCTGTTTCTAAATCACTCCGTCTTTGTGCTTGCGTCCTCATCTGCAGTCCAACACACGCCACCGCTGCTCTGAGCAGTGCCAATGTAGGACGGTAGCTTAACAGGGCCATAACTCTGACCATTAACCTGCGTCTTATACCCAAACTGTGTCTTTATCTGATGCTGCTGGAATACATTACAAGTGCTCTTAAAATGCATCTCTGAGATAGTGAACACTGAAATTCAGTTTTGCTCTCGCTTGCTAAACGGAGGTCAGAACACTCACCGCTGCCTCTTTTAATACTTCCATGGAGTCAGACGTAGAAGAAGAGTCTATCATAGAGAACTTTCTTGGATGCTGCACATACATTAGGCTCCTTACAGCCTGCTGATTTTGATATGAGCATTATGCAGTAAAGTTTATTTATGTGTTTGAGGGTTGTTGCACTTTATTACAGCTTCTCAGATAGAGATGTTCCGATGCTATTTTTTCCTTCCCGATACTGATTCGGATACCTTAACTTGCGTTATCGGCCGATACCGAGTACCGATCCGATACCAGCGTGATAGATATAATATCTTTGTCGCTTTTGGGCCATCTTTGTGGAATTTATCGACGAGAAAGTTTGCTCCGGCTGGTGGGCGGTGCTTGGTAGATCCCCAACATGGCGGGCAAACTTTCTCATTTTACAGCTAAACAGTACACTACAAGATGTTTCTGAAAACATTTGAGGCGAGAAATAGGCATTACAGTAACAGAATATTGATTCATATTTGATCAGCGCGGCCTAGTTTGGCTGTTTGATCGGAGTTCCCGAGTGATTGACAGCTGCTCAGAGGCGGCAAGGCTCCAGCTCGGCTCTGATTGGTTGTTTTCCTCCGGTCTGTGAAATCTTGCAAATGTCGTTAGGAACACCGGAGGACACAGAGGCACATGATTTTTTTCAGATCACCTGTCTCATGAACTACTCTCAGGATATAGTGACCGTTTTGTATGTTGTCACACAAGATTTCCCTTTGCAGGAACTAAGGAGCCTCAAACGAGGAAGAACCACCTCAACCCAAAAGTATTAAAGGGACTGTTTGTAAGAATCAGAAATGCTTGTTAACAGCGACACCTGTGGTCGTTAAGTCAACGAAAGTCAGCGTCGGGCTCGCGCTTGTGCTCGTTCTACATAGACATGAACGAGCATCGCTCAAAACAGTGAGGCGACACACATCAGCTAAAACCACAATATCACTATATTTCACCTGCTTGGCAGTAATGTTAGCTGACCAGACGGAGGTCTCTCCATGAATCACTGCTGATCCTAGTGTTGGCTTTT
>CAKAKR010060092.1:11095-28429 GCA_916700685.1 Adelosebastes latens
TAAAGGGACTGTTTGTAAGAATCAGAAATGCTTGTTAACAGCGACACCTGTGGTCGTTAAGTCAACGAAAGTCAGCGTCGGGCTCGCGCTTGTGCTCGTTCTACATAGACATGAACGAGCATCGCTCAAAACAGTGAGGCGACACACATCAGCTAAAACCACAATATCACTATATTTCACCTGCTTGGCAGTAATGTTAGCTGACCAGACGGAGGTCTCTCCATGAATCACTGCTGATCCTAGTGTTGGCTTTTCCTGCCTCTGCCTCCCGACCGCGGCCGGAGGGAACAGGGGAGACACCGGCACCCGGTCAGAGACGATAACGTTTCTCGCTGCGAAGCCCCGTCACTTCACAAGACACGGGAAACCTCTGTTGGTCTGGAGGAGCTGCAGCATTTATTTCTGCACAAACGTCCACTGTACATTCACTAGATATTCTCAGAGCTAAACTAACTCTTCTGCAGCGTGTAGTGTGCGCGCATGCACGTGAGGTGGAGCGAGCTGAGAGTGAAGGCAAGCAGGCAGAGGAGCAGAGTACAGCAGAGACTCCGGTCCTGGAGACCAAAGCTACGGTCTCCCCCGTGTCCTCCAACCGCAGCCAACACTGTTTTGCAAGACGGGCTTCACTAGATATAACTTTGGTGCTTCCGTGTAGTTTGTGTTGGAGTCTTGTCTGAACAGCGTAGCCACACGCGAGCGCGCATGGGACACCGACCCGGATTGATTTATACGTGTAAGAAGTTACAAACCGTCCCTTTTTAAAAAAAAAAAAAAAAAAAAAGTACTTGCATTGGACCTAATTCTAGATATTCACATGCTTCAAAATCCACATTAGACATCTTGCCTTACTTGATCCCCAAACATCACTATTTTCTTCACAATCAATTTTGAACTGAAGCTGGAATTATGCTTCTCCAGGCTGCACATATAGGCCAACATGCAAAGTGTAAAGACAGTCCACTTGTTACCGGCCGGACTGCCGTTGTACCGTAGGCGTATTGAAAAGCGAGTCAAGCCACATACACTCTGTAAATATACCTCACTCTGACCACCTGGATTACATTTCAAATGTTTTTATTTCCACCGTTCCACAGGTTGACAAGATGTCACAGCGAGTTTCACACTGTCTCCCTCTACCGCACGCTGTCATATAAAACAGAGTAAACAACTTCCTGTTGCCGGCTCGATGCAGCTCCCAGAGTTGTTGGACAGAAAACTTTGTCACTTTTGTGCACGGTGGCATCTTCACTGTGACAACCAGTCAGCGGATGATTATTTTTTTTTCTAAATGCACAAGACTGAATCTAGTCTGTTATGAATTACAGCAAAGATATTTGACATTCAAAACAGCTTGTAATGCTTGCATATAATGTGTTGTAGTTATAGCCTCCTTACTGTTAGAGCTCTGTGCTTATAAGCTGTGTGTGTGTGTGTGTGTGCAGGGAGAACGAGGTCCTGAAGGTCCAGTTGAAGAAGTATGTGGGGGCGGTGCAGATGCTGAAGAGAGAGGGAAGCCAGTGCAACACACAAAAACACACACACACACACACACTGCAGCATAATGACCTCATATTAGATTTCATATCTGTGTCCCAGTCCATCTATTTTGCTCTCAAACAGAAACGCTTATAGATGAAAAATCAGGTCATCAGTTTCCTCCACATCCCAGATCAGTTCTTCGGCGTTTCTCGGGGGCTCCGATGACTAACCTCCCTCTTCGCGGCGCGACGCCCTTCTTCTCTTACTCTGACTTATGCCTCCTTTTTTGGGTAGATTTGATAACTTTGACTTTGTTTTACCGTGTTGCCGGGGGGGAATGTAAGCGGTGCTCTGTGTAAAGAACTGGCGAGATAAGCCCCTTGCTGTATCAAAGGCAAATAAAAATGAACATGGGCAGATTATAGAGGGGCCACATAATGGCTAATTGCATTTTAGGGGATAGAAGGGAGAGCGGTTATCTGCGACGCCCCGG
This sequence comes from Adelosebastes latens, assembly GCA_916700685.1. NCBI lineage: Eukaryota > Metazoa > Chordata > Actinopteri > Perciformes > Sebastidae > Adelosebastes > Adelosebastes latens. Next base: position 13,068 of record CAKAKR010060092.1, read on the forward strand.
AGGGTTTATGTGTTTGCGAGTTTTATTGTATGTTTTTGCGAGACGGGAGAGTTAAAAGGGTACGTAGAAGTTTGTAATGTCAAGTTGTTGGTGTTTTATTTCATTTAAGGGGTCATAAGGACTATACGGTGCTGTAAATCCTTTTTTAATAACACAACATAAATCCAGCTTGGATTTGCGTGATTATATTCTCATTTATTTATTCATTTAGGTGGAAGAATTTATTACTGTGATAAAAACACTGCAACACTGATGCGTCAAGCGGTGTAGGAAACAATCAGACAGACTATCAGACAGGCCGCTACGGCAAGTATGATGGTCAAAATTGGACGTTGGTCTGTGAACATGATGTTAGGGTGGGCAATGTGGATATAATCCTCTTTCCTGTTATATATATACATTTATATCCCAATATCATGGTCAAGATAGAGATAGAGAGATAGATCTAGGCACAAAAGACTTTGGTAGACAACATATCATCAGTGTTGGGCAAGTTTTAAAAACATAAAATCAATTACTACTCAAAGAAAACGTGACTTATTTTGCTTATCTTTTATAGTATACAAGTCAGAGCAGAAAGAGAAAAGGGGCGGAGGGGTTGTTTAGTTGAAGATGTTAGTTGCGTCTGCCTGACTCATGTGCTAGTCGCGGGCGAACGAAACAAACCAAATCCGTCCCACCGTTAAAACTTAACAAATCGCCTACAGATAAAAGCACTACTGCTACTACCAAACACGTTTGGCAAAAGTAGGGTTTTGTTTCAAACTTGTCTGATGTTCTGACTGGTCCTGTTTGTTGCTCTTGTTCCTACATAAATGAAGGTGAATACAATATTATTATTAATGATAGGAATGATGGTCAAAAAGACCTAAACAAGTTTAGTCGTATGAAATTGGACTTTCCATTTAACGATGCAAATTCAGTACCAACCAATCTCCAAAAGGTCAGTGTTTTCCTTCAAGGCACAGTCCTCAGCCGCCGACTTAAAAAACATTTCTGATATATACTGGAAAAACAAAGTTCGGAAACTTGTGTTTGGTGGATTATTTCTCTGTTGTTACAATGCTAATTGGCATTGTATTTTACATCGTTGGAAAGCCTGTTTATTTACCTTCGCAATGATGTCCAACTTGTAAGGATCATGCATTTGTGGGATGAGCAGCACAGCTGATTAAGTGGGTAGCGCCCAAGAAAAATTTGCCAAAATGCTCTGCCAATGGTAAACAGTGTATTCTCATAAGGCTACCAGGAAGCCTGCAATGACTGCCCTTCACCGTCAGGCCCGTTTGCGCTGGTGTTGACAACACAGACAATGGATTCTGAACATGTGGGGGAATGTCATGTTCAGTGATGAGTCCAGGTTCTGTCTGCGAAAGTTGGATGGCAGGGTCAAAGTATGGAGACGACGCGGAGAACGCTATGCTGATTGTTGCACCGATGGAGTAACAGCTTTTGGTGGGGGCAGTGTCATGGTGTGGGGGCGGCATCTCCCTCACTGGCAAAACAAGGCTTGTCATCATTGAAGGCCATCTCAATGCAGGGAGATATCGGGATGAGATTCTGCAGCCAGTGGCGATCCCATATCTCCACAATCTGGGACCTAACTTCATCCTCCATGATGACAACGCTCGCCCCCACAGAGCCAGGGTTATCACAGACTACCTCCACAATGTGGGAGTAGAGAGAATGGAACGGCCTGCCAAGAGTCCAGACCTCAACCCAATTCAACACTTGTGGGATCAGCTTGGGCGTGCTGTACGTGTTAGAGTGACCAACACAACCACCTGGCTGACCTGCAACGAATCCTGGTTGAGGAATGGAACGCCATCCCACAGCAACGTGTGACCAGCATGAGGAGGAGGTGCCAGGCTGTTGTGGCTGCATATGGACCTTCCACCCGCTACTGAGGCTCCTGACATATTGTATTAAATGAATAAAGTGTAAAATTGCCAATATGTCTTGTTTGTTCCTTGTTACTGATAGAGAGTTCAATCATCCAATCCACCAAACAACTCAAAACAAGAGTCAACACCAACAGGAGAATACACTGTTTACCATTGGCAGAGCATTTCGGCAAATTTTTCTTGGGCGTTACCCACATAATCAGCTGTGCTGCTCATCCCACAAATGCATGATCCTTACAAGTTGGACATCATTGCGAAGGTAAATAAACAGGCTTTCCAACGACGTAAAATACAATGCCAATTAGCATTGTAACAACAGAGAAATAATCCACCAAACACAAATTTCCAAACTTTGTTTTTCCAGTTTATATATAATTATTTTTGTTACTTTGACTCTTACTTGGGTCATTGCGCTTCAAACATTTTTATATTATAATTTCAGCTAAAGAGAACTGATATGTGCTCATTGAAAATAATCCAGATTTTTGTGGTATCCCGTGAACGCAGCATGTGTGTAGTTCAGGGACCGCCCTCAGCAGTCAGTCACACCCTCCCTGAGCAGCGACTGACAGTTCGTCCATCCAGTGCGGCGGTTTGTTGATACCTGCAGCTCGCGGCTGGACTTTACTCTCATTGGCTCTCATTGTTTGTTAAAACTTCTCCTCGAGGAACATGAGCGTGTCCTTCACAGCGTGTCGCGCGTCTTTCTGCCTCTGAGTTGAGGTGTTGATGTGAAAGTGTATCAACTAGTCAGATCAAGGTGAACTGAGGCTCCTGCTGCAGCTGCACGATGATGACAGGAGGACTTCTGTTGTAGCTTAAAGTTGGTGAGTTAAAGTTAAATTTCATTTTTGTCACTTTTATTAATTGTGAGATTAATTGCAATGAGAATATTACTAAAAAGACCAGGATGTGCTTCCTGTATTGTAATGTAATATATGTAATGTATTGTTGTTGTTTTTTTTTTTTTCTTATCTGGACTTGAGTCTGCAATGAAGTTTGAATTTAATTGAATTTAATTTAACTTATTGTTTAATATATTATATTTGTTTTAAAACTTTTCAGTGTGCATGTTTTTTGTCTTTCTGCTCTCTTATCACACAGTTAATATTGCACTTTTATCAGTATTTGATTAGTTTTGTCAAGCATGCTGTACATATGGAGTCATTCTTATATAATTATATCAGTAATTAATTTATATTTCTGTATGACACAGATTGAATTTATATTTCTGTATGACACAGATTAAAAGTAATAATTATAGTTAGAATCATTATAAATAATAATAATTATAGTTAGACAAATTTAGGAACATTTAACTAGAGTATATGTATGGCTCAATAAGGAAGCTGGTTAATAATTAATAATTGACTTATGGAGAAGGGTTGGGATTAAATAAGTTTATACTTCTTTCCACTCCTTTTCCAATATGTAAATCAAGGCATCAAGTGTTGACAATTTATTTTTCTTATGCTTTTCATTGTATGTAAATACTACTTGTTTCTGACTGTCCACTTGTTGGTATGAACATTCTTTTTTTCTTTATTTTTTCTTTTATTTTTTTTTGTATTCTACATGTTCGAAATAAATTTTGAAATGAAAAATGAAAATGAAATTCTTTATCCTACAAGCATGGAGACATAAACTGATGAGCTCCTCAACTTCCCTCTAAGAGACCCTGTTCTTCCTGTCTTCTGCAGGTCTTTAACAACCATGACAGGTGACACGGTGGTCTGGAGGGGTCTGACCTGGATGAAGCAGGCGACCAGCAGAGCCACACCAGGAGGCCTGCACAGCACCGGGAACCAGAGGCTGGGAAACTTCTTCCATCATGCTGCTGGATCAGCGAGGGTGAGCATGTCAGCTGTGATGTGTTTGGCAGTTTCACAAACATGCAACCCAGATTCCTCCTGAGTCAGTCTCTGCACCCCATCACCTCATCAGCAGCACCAACAATAGAAAGCAGGGCTGAGAGGCAGATGATGCTGGAATAGAAGACACAGTTGAGAGGATTTATAAATCTGAAGAAATATCTAAAATAAATACAATTCTGCAGCTTTTCCAACAGAGTTTTGTACTTTTATGGGAAGTAAAGCTTCCTAAACAACACCTGGACCAGTGGTTCTCCACATTTTTTGGCTTTGACCCTTTAAAATGTCAACTTGTGACCCTTCGTCACAGCTTGCATAGGTCCACCAGCTAGTGATTTTCCCCTTGAATCATTTCTGATTTGTTTCATTTGAATAATTAATAAAGGCCTGAAGATGTAAAACTATTATATTTCACAAAAGAGTGAAATAAAATTTGAAGTGTGAAAGCAATCGGCAGAAGTAAAAAGCTAATGTTAGGCTATAAACGAACTACACCTCGGTCGCATGAGGGTGAGTATAAACAACAAGGCTGTAAAGGCGGACGAGTCAGCGTGATGACGTTTAGTAGTCTCATTTAGACACTTGTTTGCAACATAAAGGCTTCAAAATTTACGAGTGGGTTATTTAATTATGTATTTTATGTCGTAGAACAAAACATTAAAATCTCTTCAGCTTGTGTTAACCACAGACCTTATTTCAGGCATCTGACTAAAAACCCATTGATTTCCACACGAGGGAACCAGACGTGCTAAAATGCTAACTCATTTCTAGGTTTTAGGACTCATTCCTGCAGCACTCTATTCTTTCCTACTATATCCTTTAACACCTACTCATGTGAATCATGTTTTGTCATCCAGGAGACGTTCAACAAGCAGCAGGAACTCTGTGTCCACAGAGCAACAGCAGCAGCACAGCTCCACAGATATTCCACGATGGGAGCTTGTTTCAGTACCTGTTTCATTGGAAGTGTAAACGGCGGACAGGCGACCTGCGGTGGAAGAACCAACACTAAACATCTGAAGTACCGCGGGGACTGGTCACGCCAACTGTTCTCTGGACATACCAGGTTATTTAACCAGGACAACTCCACGGTGGGCCGTCTGACACAAGAGGACGTCGATAAAGCAGGAAACACCAAGAAAACAGACGTCAAGCAGCATAAACAAGTGGTACCCACTCTATTACCTTTTTATATATCAGTGTTTGAATAATATGAATCAATACACCTTATTTCAGCATTGCACAGGATAATTTATTCTTCTTTTGTCCTTTGAGTTTAGTTCTTTTCTTGTATTTCAGCTCAGTGACAGAGCCAGAGAGAGGAAGGTGCCCGTCACACGGATAGGAAGGCTGGTGAATTTTGGAGGTAGGTGTGTTTACTGGTTTACTGGTCATGTTACAAAAGAAAAGAGACATTAACGTAGTTGCTGTTACCATAAAGGTTTCAGGTAGAGTTGCTCCAGTGACGGGGCTCTGTCTGGGCAGCTGCCAGGTGCTGGGAAAGTTTGATCCTGTATGTGAAGCAAAACACATGCTCTAGAAATAAACAAAACACCCGACATGTTGCTTTACCGGCATGGATATCAAAGTGTAGGATTTTTAATTTGCTACATTTTTATAACTTTTTTCACTGACCATATTTAGTTATGCTTATATTTATTTATTTTGTTATTAAATTTTAAAGGTGCCCTGTGGAGTGAACAAACAAACTTTATGTTTACATTCAGTGTTTCTCACCAAAAACACACTGTGTGTATCCTTGAGGTTTAAAAATCATGTTGAAATAATTTCCTTCCTTGTAAAACATTTGCAAAGCAAATTGTTTTGGTACTCTTTGAAAACAGCATTGTTTACGTCCATGTTTACTTCCTCTTCTCTGTCATTGTTGGTGCATGGTCTCGTCTAGAAGGTAACCCGCAGATTGTGAAATCTGATCTGAGATCTGCAAAAACTTCAACTTTTGAAGGACACTATCGACCCTAGCTTTAAATGTTCAGTTTCGGTATTCTATATGTTAGAGCTGAAGCGATTAGTCAATTAGTTGATCAACTGAAAAGGAATCTGCAACGATTTCATTCATTTTTTTAAGCAAAAATGCCAAAAATGAATTGGTTTCACCTTCTGAAATGTGATTATTTCTGTTTTTCTGACATTTTATAGACTAAACGATTCATTGAGAAAATAGGCAGCAGATTAATAAACAATAAAAATTATTAGTTGGAGCCTTTTTGTGTGTGACCCAGCACTAAAGTTAGTTTCTGAACTAACTTAATGTTGAGCTCACTTGGTTTTTAAATGACTGAATTTGTAGCATTTATTAACTCAAGATAATTTTAGTAATCTTAAATGGACTCTCGTATTTTCTTAGCTAACATCCAACTATTTTTGACACGAGTCGTGCAAGCAAGTTCTGCAAATGACACTGGCAGCGTTGGCACTTCCTCCAGAGCAGCAAGGGGCTCATGGGAGACTAGCAACACTTATGTGATTTGGTATGAAGTGCTACTAACGTCTATTTTTATTCTCTGTTCACTAGTTTTACAAGTAGAGTTGTTGTTTAGTTTTATTTCTTCCTTGTACAGTGAAGTGAACGTCAAAGTTTAATTTGGGATTTAGTTGAGAGGGTTTGCAGTGATGACCTCGGCCACCAATTTTCAGGAGCTGAAGTCAGACTGTGGCCAGAGTCCTGTCTGAGAATCCAGCTAATATAAAACATGTTGTCATCCAAGGGCAGCACACTTAGTAATAGTAGTATCAGTTGTTTCTTGGCCTTAAATGGTCGCTGAACTCTCAAAGACTGAGTGTTGCCCTGAGAAATCAGACTCTGGTTACTGATTGCTGCTATCACGTCCATTATGTTCCTGCTGTTATCAGATGCAGAGTAGGGCATTGGTAAAGGCAACACTGTGGGCCTTCATAAAAAAATAATTGATAACAGATTGATAACTTCGTCTTCCAAACAGTTCCTGTCAATTCAAAGAAAAAGTTTGTGAATCATGTTTTATATTTATTTCTTTTTGCAGGTCTGGCGGTTGGACTCGGCATCGGGGCGATCGCTGAGGTGGCCAAGAAGAGTTTAAAACCTCAACAGCAACAGCAAGGTGATAAGAGGGAGATTTAAACTGCATGTGATTATCATAAAGTGGGCATGTCTGTAAAGGGGAGACTTGTGGGTACCCATAGAACCCATTTTCATTCACATATCTTGAGGTCAGAGGTCAAGGTCCATGCCAGTTTTTCCTCGCCAAAATTTAGCGCAGGATTGGAGCGTTGATTAGCCTCCTTTGCAACAAGCTAGTATGACATGGTTGGTACCGATGGATCCCTAGGTTTTTTTCAGGTTTAATATGATACCAGTATCTTCACTCTAGCTTTAAAACACAGCCCGCTACAACCTCCGAAATATTGATTGATGTGTATGTATGTTTTTTTTAGGTGATAAAAAATCTGTTCTGAACTCGAGTGCGTTCCTCTCCGAAGCCAACGCTCAAAGAATCGTGCGGACACTCTGCAAAGTCCGAGGTGCAGCTCTGAAACTTGGACAGATGCTCAGTATTCAAGGTGAGGTGTTATCTAAAGTGACACATATACAGAAATAGATCATCAGTGACTCAGTACAAACTGATACACACACACTGCTACGGCATGTTATGGACAGTAAATCTATCAGTGTGTACATAAAGGTTCAGCTTTCAGCAGAGGCCAAACACAGACCGTAAACTGGTGCTCCAGCTTCCCAGCAAGACCAAGAGGGAAATGTCATCACCTAAAATAAGCGTCGGGTTAGCTGAACACAATAAGTGCCATTCCAGTCGAGTTATTGTAGGCGGCCGAGGCTCAACTGACACTTTGAACAGTGTGTTTACACTACAGTGTTGTTGTGCTCTTAGATATCCACAGCCCCAGTTTGTACCTCTCATGTGTTATCTTTACAGTCGAGTCACTAGTGGTGGAAAGTAAATAAGTACATGTACTTTACTAATTGTACGATTCATCAACAAAATTACAAAGTTTTATTATTATCGGGTATCTTTATCTATGTGAATGTTGTGTCTCAGTTATTCATTCTTGTCCATTAAGCACAGTATTGGTGCTGTATGTAGACAGTGGTTTATATTATAGTTGGTTTGTGGTACTAAGAGCATCCCCATGGGAAGTCTTGTTTTATTTATTTGTTATTTTATTATTCTTTTATGCATTAAGGTTTTAATAATAATAATACAATTTATTTGTAAAGCGCTTTTCTAGACCCATAGCGCCAGACAGAGACATGCAAAAAAAGCGCACAACATTGCAGGTAGAGACAGTGATACAGACAGAAACATTAAGCATAAAGGTAGGTGTAGTTAAGAACATGTTTAAAAAGATGTGTTTAAGAAGTGTCTTAATACTAAGGAGACTTGGTGGGTGCATTCCTGAGCTTTTCAGGCAGAGCGTTCCACAGTTGGGGGGCGCTGCAGCAGAGGGCTCTGGTTTGTGGTTGACTTTAGTCATTTAATAATTCTACCACTTGTGTCATGTTTCACTGTCGTTACTGCATGTGATGTCCTGAGTTTTAATGCCTCCGCGTCGACGACGGCCGTGGCCGGAGGCTTTATGTTTTCGGGTTGTTCTTCCATCTGTACTTCCGTCCATCCCATCCTCATGGATGTGATATCTCAGGAATGCCTGGAGGGAATTTCTTCAAATTTGGCACAAACGTCCGTCCAAGGATGAACTGATTTAGATTTTGATGGTCAAAGGTCGCTGTGACCTCACAAAACACATTTTTGGCCATAACTCAAGAATTCAGATGCTAATTAGGACAGTTTCAGTGTTTAATAGGACAAAATGATGAAGTGATGATATTTTGGACAGATACTATACTATGACATTTTTATGGAATTTATTTATCATATATACTATTACTTTTTTATGACCTTTTATTGCATAATATACTATGACTATTTATTACAAACTATACTATGACATTTTTATGGCATATTATAGTAAAATGTCATAGTATAGTATATCATAAAAATGCCATGAAAATATAATAGTTTAGTAGGTCAGACAGTATGTTATAAAAATATATACTATAGTATGCAGTATCACAGTATATTATGTCATCAAAAATATAGAAAGTACTTCATAAAAATGGGATAGTAAGGTATGTTATAAACAATGTAGTATGTCATTAACATTTCATAGTATAGTATAGTCTTAAAAATGTCATGAATGTCACAGCATAGTATGTTGTAAAAATTGCATAGTATAGTATGTCATAAAAAATATAGAAAGTGTGCCATAAAAATGTCATGTATGTGTCATAGTATAGTAAATCATAACAAATTTCATAGGATAGTATACAGTATATATAATCATAAACAATGTAATATGCCATAAACATGTCATGGTATAGTATGTCATTAAAAAGGTCAGTATACCTGTCATAGCAATTGTCATAGTTTATTATGTCATAACAAATGTCATGAATATCACAGCATAGTATGTTATAAAAATTGCATAGTATAGTAGGCTATGTCATAAAAAAATTTCATGAAAAAGTCATGGTATGGTATGTCATTAAAATGTCATATAAAAATAGATTTTAAACAATGTAATCGTAACAGTTATTTTTCTCTCTGTTCGTCTGTTATTTTCTGTCCCCTCAGATGACGCATTTATTAACCCCCAGTTGGCTAAAATCTTTGAGCGTGTTCGACAGAGTGCAGACTTCATGCCTCCTAAACAGATGATGGTACAGTATGAAGTAGTAGTAGTAAACAACACAAACTCATTAAACTCAGGTTCATAGATGAGACGGTTTCTCTTCTCTCTCTGCAGAAAGCCATCAGCAGTGACCTCGGCCCAAACTGGAGAGACAAGCTGGAGTACTTTGAGGAGAAGCCGTTTGCAGCGGCGTCTATCGGTCAGGTGCATTTAGCGAGACTGAAGGACGGCAGAGAGGTCGCCATGAAGATTCAGGTGAGCGCAGCGTTTGCACAGAGATAAAACACAGAAGCAAACTATTACAACATACAGTAAATCACACAATGAAATCTGTTCTTTCAGTACCCCGGAGTCGCCAAGAGTATCGACAGTGACGTGAATAATATCATGACTGTTCTGAGTTTAAGCAACGCGCTGCCTGAAGGTAACATTGTTGGAGAGCTTTTAATCATTTCTATGATAACAGCTGCTATTGTCTGATGTTGGAAACCTTCGCTATTGTCAATATACTTCACCACACAAGCAGCTTGAATGTCATGATTTTTAACTTTCTTAACATTTGCCCTCCTTTTTACAGGTCTGTTTCCTGAGCACCTCGTTGAGGTCATGAGCCGTGAGCTGGCGCTGGAGTGTGATTACATAAGAGAGGCCAAATGTGCCAAAAAATTCCAGTAAGTTGTTCACACTTGTTCTTTCTACACAGACAGACTTTGGGATTCATTTCACATTGTATTGGCAATCATGATTTATTGGTGCCTTCAAATGAAACTTGTGAGCTTGTGTTTACATCATGGGAAGTCGTGTACTAGAGCTGTCCAAATAACATTTGAGGCGAGAAATAGGCATTAACGTAACATAATAATGATTCATATTTGATCATCGCTGCCTAGTTTGACCGTTTGGTCGGAGTTGGCAAGTGATTGACAGCTGCTCAGAGACGGCAACTGGACGGCTGACTCCAGGTCAGCTCTGACTGCTTGTTTTCCTCCGGTCTGTGAAATCTTGCAGATGCCGTTAGGAGCACCGGAAGACACAGAGGCACATGATTTTATTTCAGGTTGCCTGTTTCATGTACTACTGTCAGGATATAGCGACCGTTTTATAAAAATAACTTCTTTTAATCATATTTGCTCCAATCTCGCCTACTTCAGCTTTAATGCGTTAAAGAAATTAGTGGCATTAAAACATATTTGCGTTAATGCGTTATTATCATGTTAACTTTGACAGCCCTAATCTGTATAAAAAAAACAAACAGTACATCACATAAAACCCCAAAACAAATTGTTTTTTAACTTAAATTTTTATAAGGCATCAACTTAATATTCATCCTAAAGTGATATTGATCTTCTCATCTAATTCTCAAAGAGAAAGCGAATAAGCATATTTTCTTCAAGCTGTCAAGTTGATAATGGCTCTGTTCTCCTGAGCACCAGGATAGTCCTTCGCTGGCGACATTGTTATCACAGTTCTGGGGGTCGGGTTCAGGTGTCTTTTTAACTTGAGGTTTGTGTGTCAGAGAGCTGCTGAAGGATCACCCGTACTTCTATGTGCCCGATGTGATTGACGAGCTGAGCAGCCCGCACGTCCTCACCACAACGCTGGTGCCAGGTTTCCCTCTGGACCAGGCCACCGACCTCTCACAGGAGCTCAGGAATGAGGTACGACCGCCGTGACCTCCGCACAGCTTACAGTACAGTTTACACCTGCGCACTGCCAAGACGGCGACAGCTTTGGAAGAGTTCAAGGTGATGTGCCGAACGCAGAGACATGCCACCATTTAAAACCCCACAGTCATGTCAGCACAGTTCATAATAATAATAATACAGTTCTATATAAATGGAGCACTATTTTCTTTCTCCTCCTTTGCTTCCGCTAGATTTGCGAGCAGATCTTGAGCTTGTGCCTGAGAGAGCTCTTTGAGTTCAGATACATGCAGACTGATCCAAACTGGTCCAACTTCTTCTTTGATCCACAAGCTCACAAGGTCAGTTTGTCTCAATCCTGTAATTTAATACGCACGCTGTTAGTACATTTGATATTTCCTCTTCTTCACTATAAAGTCTGTTTCGTGTCTTCAGGTTGCACTGTTGGATTTTGGAGCTACGCGGGGATTTGATAAGAGTTTCACTGACACCTACATTGAGGTGAGAAGCTGTAGAAATGTATTTGTACATTTGTTTCTTGTGTTATTATGACACATTTTCTTATTGTTACGAAATACCAAATTGTTAATTCTTCTAATAACAACTTGGGCTGTCAAAGTTAACACAATAATAACGCGTTAACACAAATTTGTTTTAACGGCACTAATTTCTTTAAACAATATTTCAGAGGTTGTAGTGGGCTCAGTTTTAAAGCTGGAGTGAAGAAACTGCTATCTAATGAAACTAGATTTATACTAGCTTATCCCGAAGGAGGTTAAATAACGCTCCAAACTTTCACTAAATTTTGGAGAGGAAAAAATGGTATGGCTATTTTCAAAGGGGTCCCTTGACCTCTGACTTCAAGATATGTGAATGAAAATGGGTTCTATGGGTACCCACGAGTCTCCTCTTTACAGACAGATACGGTAAAAGTATCATTTATCCATCATATGTTATTACAAGAAATGTTTCTTCTAAAACAGGATAATTTGGTACGTGGTAATAACAAGAAAATATTAAATGACATGAAAAATATCTTGTTTTAATTAGAACCTTTTCCTAAATAGAGACCCATAACATGCTTTATTTTCATGCAGGCAAACATTTCATTGTATTAGGACTGATTTTTTTTTTTTTTTTAATCAGTTTTTCACTTTCATTTCTCTCATCAGATTATTAATGCAGCTGCAAATAAGAACAGAGAAGGTGTCCTTCAGAAATCCAGAGACATGAGGTTCCTCACAGGATACGAGACAAAGGTAATAAACACAAACATCTTCACTATAGACCACAACAGTGTGTAATCACAGTGACAGTTAGTTCATTTCTGTTAAGAAAAAAACACAGAAACCTTCAGCAGAAACGTCACCTCTCTAAACCCAGAGGTGGAAGAAGTACTCTGATCGTTTACTTAGTAAAAGTAACAATACCACAGTGTGAAAATACTGTTTCAAAACCTGCATTGGAAATTCTACTTGAGTAAAAGTACATAAGTATTGCCAGCAAAGTGGACTTAAGTATCTAAAGTAACACTGCAAAATGACCCCTTTCAGTAGTGTCCAATTATGGAGCCTTCAAGGTCCCCAAAGATGCTAGTTTTTTTTTAATCTTATGCACACAAGATAATAATTTGTACACAGGAGTTATTATCTTGTGCAACAAGATATATATATATATTTTCTGGTACTTCAGGGGCTCTCCTGTTGGTTTTGTTGCTGGGCGATTTTCAACTTTATCATTCTTTTAAGTACATGATGACCTGGTGTAAATTCCAGCCTGAGTGGGATTAATCAGCACCATGCTGTAACTGTAAACACCTGAGAGGATATGTGGGGCCTTTAATCCATAACAACACATCATATTTAATACGTTGATCATATGTTTTGTAGGTAAAAACAAAGTAACTATAACAGTTAAACATATGTAGTGGAGTAGAAGTATAAAGTAGCATAAATTGGATTTACTGAAGTACAAGTACTTGAGCAAATGTAATAAGTTACATTTAGACAGTGTAGGTGTGGTAAACCTGAAATCAGGGACAGGTAGCAACGTGCTTTTAATGGCACACGTTCAGACAAAGAGGAGGAAATTATCAGCGAATTAACCTGCTGTCATCTGTTTGAATGAAAAACCTGCACTGTATACTGACATTTTTTATGACATACTATGACGTATTTATGACTTTTTTTGGCATACTATACAATAACTTTTTTGAGTTTTTGCGACATACTATGACTTTATTATGACTTTTCTTTGACATGCTATACTATGACGTATTAATGACTTTTTTTGGCATACTATAATATGAGATTTTTATGAATTTTTTAATATACTATGACTTTATTATGACTTTTTTTTACATGCTATACTAAGACTTTTTTTTTTTTTTTTTTACATACTATACTATTGACTTTTCTATGAATTTTTTCGACATGCAATACTATGACTTTTTTAGTGTTCTTGGGTTTTCCGTCCGTCCGTATGTCTCATTTTTGTGAATGTGATATCTCAGGAGCACTTTCAGGGAATTTTGGCACAAATGTCATGGTCATTTTTTTTGCTTTTTCTATAACATTTCGTAACATTAGACAAGTGGCATTGTCTTTTATGACCTTTATCATCATCTACTGGTGACTAGGAGGAATTGCAACAACAGTGAGAATTTTGTTGTAGTTCCTCTTTTGCTGTCACCTTGAATTACAAACCATAAAGAAATACAATAGAAATGTTAAATGGAGAGCTGAATTTATCATCCATCAAGCTAACTACAATTACAATCAAACAAACGACATATAACAATTCAATCAGTGAGCTTTAGCGGTGCTGGCAGGCAGATTTTGTTAAGTTTGGACAGAGCCAGGCTAACAGCTTGGCCCTGTTTAAAGTCTTTGTTCTAAGCTAACTGACTTCTGGCGGTCCATGTTTAACTGACAGACATTAGAGTGATATCAATCTAACTCTCTGCCAGAAATGTAGATCTTTTGGTTTAAAGCCTGTTGACTATCTGCTGTTTCCTGTAATAAGGCGATGGAAAACGCCCATGTGGATGCAGTGATGATCCTCGGGGAGGCCTTCTCCTCTAAGGAGCCCTTTGACTTTGGATCTCAGAGCACCACGGAGCGTATCCACAGCCTCATCCCCGTGATGCTGAGGGAGCGACTCACGCCGCCTCCCGAGGAGACGTACTCCCTCCACCGCAAGATGGGCGGCTCCTTCCTCATCTGCTCCAAACTCAAAGCCAAAATAGCCTGCAAGAACATGTTCCAGGAGGCCTACGACAACTACTGGAGAGACGGAAGCCCCGAGTCGACTAACTAGCTTTACGACTGGTTTTCCAAAAGGCAAGTTAAAACCAGAACTTTTTTAGTCTTGTTTGTGTTATGTTGAACAATTAAACTCACACATTCTTACCTGAAGTGCAACCTGGGGCAGATAATGTCCAGTAGTTTTGTGTTTTTACTCATCAGGTTAAGTGATACGAGTTCATATAATACATGAAAAAATCTGAATAATGTTGCCTATTAAGAACATTTTCATATCTGCACGCTTCATATTCCGTCGCTCATTTTGAACACGACTCCATCCAGACTAACACGAACATTGTTTTTCAAGGTAATATGGAAATACAATTTCTACATATTGTTTGAATGAATTTGTTGTGTACAACCTAATAATTATGTGTCTGTATTATGTATCTGATCAGGACTGTCATTTGAAATAAATATACTCATGTTGCAAAAATAAATCAGTTAGAGATTAGTACATTTCTCAGGTCATGAACCAGCACTTGAGGCATCAGTCTCTACAGTCGTGTTACAGTCCCGGTGCCGTCAGCAGTCGTCCCGTTAACGCTCCACTTGGATTGTGACGCTGGAGAAACTAAACTCAGAGCGCAGGAGCTTTGTTGCCTTCATGAGGACGATCTGTGCATCAGCTTCTCCTTCTGAGGACACAAATACAGGCAACATTTTCTTAAAGTTCTGGTTTACAATAATCTTGAACATGTATCATAACTTTACACTAAAGTCTTGGCCTGTTCTGATATTTACTCAACACAGATTGTTATCATTTTTTTCATGACGTACTATATTATGAAATGTTTTATGGCATACTATACTATGTACAAAGTTTTTTTTTTGTTTTTTTTAAAAGTCATATAGTATGTAAAAAAAAAATCAAAAAATGTCAAAGTATAGTATGTCATAAAAAAGTTAAAAAAAAAAAAAAAAAAA
>CAKAKR010060093.1:5647-23543 GCA_916700685.1 Adelosebastes latens
TGGCTGGGATCTACTATGGGCCTGGTGACAATAGTTTTGCTCATTGTAGTTTCTGTAACAAGATGGCATTTGTTTATGGGGTGGAGTTGTTAGCCCCACGCTCAACCCTCAAGCTCAAGGGCGTTGTGAAGTTGATTTGTTGATCCTCTCCCTTTAACCTATTGTCTTCCAGTTATCAGATTACAGACTCATACCACATGAGACCAGACAGGTTTTAAGGTAGTTTACAAGCTGCCCCGGCACGTCAAGCCAAATCAACTCCTGCTACCATGTAGGTGGCAATTGTCTTGCAAGTTACCACTACTGGCAGCACGAGGCAGTAACTGGCAATAACTGTATAGGAGCGTAGAACATGATGATATAAGTTTGTGATGGCCATTCCCATTCCCATGCTCACTTATGTCTTATAAATTGTTGCAGCAAATTTGTGTCCCGTGTTCACAACATTCAGTCACATTTTCACTGTAAAAACGTAGTAATTTTAAGCCCAACCGTGTTGTTTTTTCCTAAACCTAACTAAATAATTTTGTTGCCTATAATCCTAAGCAAGTGTTTTTGTTTGATTCACAACCCCAAGTATGTGATACTGCAAGCGAAAAGTGACACTGAGGTTGCGGATGTGTGGGGAGGGAGACAGAGTGGAGTTTTAGATGGTGAGGCAGAAGTTGTGAGGGGGATGTGAGGCTGGTGATGATCATGTCTGATTTATCATTGTTTAAATTGAGGAAGTTTTAATTTCAGTGAGGAAGTTGGTCAGAGTGGAGTGAGTGGTGATGGATTTTAATTTTAAAAAACAAACACCCTCCAGTCACATTGGACAAAACCACTAGCTGGAGTTAATGTAAAACTGTCGCAATGAAATTGCACACTTTGGAAGGTACTCATTAATCCCGTTACTGCCCAACAGATCCAGGAAGATTCATACTGAAGGAATTTCATGAAACCGTGCTCCTCTTTCATTATTCATCTGTTGTAAATTGTATTAGTTAAATTGTGCCATATTATGAATAAATATTCTGTGTTTCCTTTTTAAGCGTTTGCCCAAAAAGCAGCTGGAAGATCGGAGACCTAACAATGCAAATTGGGTGAGAATCCTCTTTTCTTTCCACTAACAGAGAAGAACAGCTGCACAGCTCTGACTGGTTCACATCCTCCTCGCCCTGTTGTAAAACATTTACCTAAACTCCTCTGCTCTTAAAAGCAAATAATAAACGGTGCAAGAATCCTCATAAAATCTTTGTCAACAAGATAAGACAAGATTTTTCCAGCCTTGCTGGTTTTTGCCGTTACAGCATGTAAAAGTTGCTGCACCTCTGCTGCTGGTTTGTCATTATCACTGTTTTATGCCTCAGACAGGGACTACAGTACATCTGTAATCAACTGTAATCAACAATAACTAAAAGCTTTCTGTAGTGCACACAGCAGATTGAAATATTATTGGATATTATTAGGGCAGTACAAGCTCAGTGGTTAGCACATTTGCCTCACAACAATAACATCCCTCTAGCATTCGGGTGGCTCATCAGGAGTTTGGAAACAACAGTTCTTTTGACACCATGAGATGATGATTGTAGGAGCCATGTATTTTATTCATGGTATATTATTTTGTAAGGTGTAATGTGCCTCAAAGCACTAGGGAGGTATGGGGTAGGCAGGGCTGGCCTAATATAGGCAACATACCAGTGACCACAGGGCTGCTGATAGAAGGAGCAAACAGTTTTTGACTTAAATGTAGTGACTAAAATCCTATACTTTTAGCCACTACTGGCTACCAATTGGAAGAAGCAAACAGTTTTTGACTGCTCTATTGTGTTTCATATGACATACTGGGGTGTTTTGTGTGTACCAAACGACACTGTGTGCTGTTTATGTCTCAATTTAGAGATTAAAACGTATTAGATGTGACAGACACGGATGGACATGTATTGGAACTATTTTGTATAACGTTTGTTTGGAGCACATGTCTAAACAACACTAACCAATTAGCCAGTAGTGGCTAAAAGTACACAAAATGTACTGTACTACAACGATGTACAGTATCTGGTCCTCTGGTATTGTTCCTTGTTGTTTGCCTGTTGTTTGATCTTTGCTCTTTTTTTCTAGAGTGAAATGTGCTCAGCCAAGTACACAGCATGGGTAAGCTATTACAGATTACATGGCAATCTTTTATTAGAATAATCGATGGTGAACATCTCACTTGGCACTCTTATCACAAATTTAAAGATTAGACCCAAGACACTTTGGGTGAAACCCAACATTGTGCATGTTTATGCTTTATCAATCATGGTCGTACAGTTCAGAGGATGAAATCGGCGAAAAAGTCTGCCCTTTCAATACTACTCACTGATTGCTAACGTTACTCGCATTAAACAGCAGTCCACCTCCGTGTTTCGGTACGGTTGGCTTTCACACCTGAAGCGAACCGTACCTGAGTACACATGAACCGTACTCCAAACCAAGGTGGTCTCGAGTATGGATCGACGAACCGTGCCCGAGTACCAAACTACTTATCATAGCTAAACTACAGTATAAATATAGTTTGAATCCAGAATTTATCTGTTCCCTCCAGACGCACTGATGTGAACTCAGTGACAAACTGGAATGCTCCTCTGGTTTGGGAGGGAACCTTCGATCCGGTGGTTATCGATGCCATCTATAAGAAAATGGACCCAAGAGTTGCTGTGGTGGTGTTTGCAGTTGGCAAGTAGGTACACAGGATGTTCTCACAGGATATTATGGGATTGAAGTTTGACCTGACCTACTCCTTCAGGCTGAAATATAAAAGCGTGTAAACCTGAAAATGTAAAGCTACTTCACATACATATTAGTCTTGAGTTGCCTTTTCTTGTCTTTAACTAATCAATAATCCTTCTGGTTTGCTTCCTTCCGTCCAAGCAGATACACACGTTTCCTGCAGGCCTTCCTGACGTCGGCTGAAAAGTACTTTCTTGTTGACTTCAGGGTCACTTACTACATCTTCACAGACATCGAAAAAGATGTCCCCAAAGTGAGTTGCTGTTTCATGAATCACAGATCATGTGCCATCTATATCAGGTTTCTAGATCTGATGCCTGTCTAGTTTGATGAAACCACTTTAAAGGAGAATTACTAACTATTCCTCTGAAGAGACCAAAACCCAGAATAAATGTACACCAGTACATGTGTAAACAAATATTGTCTGTTTGTCTGTGTTTGTCAGATTAAACTGGGTAAGGGCCGGAAAATCTCAGTTGTCACCGTCCCCAGTGTCAACCGCTGGCAGGACGTAGTACTTGGCAGGATGAAATGGGCCACCATCACCATTGACAAACAGGTAAGAAGTGAAACGCACACAGCAAGAAAGCTATTGTGGCTTTTTTTTGTCTGTTTACAGTAGCGGATGCTTTCAAATCTTCATAGCTCAATTTTTACTTGTTAATATAATATTATCATAATATTATTTATTGGTCATCCAGTTGAGTCTATCCATGGTGCATTCAGGCTCACATCTCAACTGTAATGTTTTCAGATACGTAATGAAACAGACTATCTTTATATGATGGACATCGACAGTGTCTTCCACAACCGTTTTGGAGCCGAGTCTTTCAGTCGGCTGTCTGCTGTGCTTCACCGTGGCTACTACAAGGTTTTACTCTTTTCCTGCACTATATTCATTTCAAGATAATGGAAGTCTGTACTTATCTTAACTCGAATATAATGTTTTTTTTGTCCTAACATTGTATGTTTTAATTGATTCACCTATTATACAATGTGGTATGCAGTTCATTTTTGAATGATATTGTCTCATTTTTTGATCAGCCACAACATTAACTTCCCTCACAATCAGCCGTAGCTTCTCATCAATTTGAATCCCTTTTTCTTTTTTTCCCCATCAGGTAGGAAGGAATCAGTTTCCGTATGAGCGTCGTATCAAGTCCAAGGCCTTCATTCCTGCTGATGAAGGAGACTACTATTACACTGCTGCTGTCTGGGGTGGATACCTGGAGGACATGTACAAGCTAGTCAAGTAACTAAAATCAAATTATTTTTAAGTTATTTTAATGCAATTTCTAATTAAAGGACAATGTAGAGCGGATAGAGATAGGAATGATTGGACAGAGCGAGAGCCAGTGGTGGAATGTAACTAAGTACATTTTTCTCAAGTACTGTATTTAAGTACAATTTTGCAGTACTTCTACTTTACTTGAGTATTTCCATTCTATTTCATACTTCTAATCCACTACATACTGTAGTGTACTGTACTTTTTACTGCACTACATTTATATGACAGCTTACTTATGCATATTTAAATTATTAATACACATTTTAATTCACCTAATATATTATTAAAGGTTAAGCAACCCAGCAATATGTACAGTAATTCAAATGAGCTCCACCTTTGCCGGCTGACATATTAAAGTGATGAGTACATTAATGCATCAATAATTATAATCCAATGATATATACATATATTATTCTGCATTGGGCCATTCTACATATTGAGTACTTTTAAAAAAAAAAAAAAATTATACAAGCGTATTTATTGTAAATCTTCAAGGATACATAGTTTAGGGCATACTGTCAATCTTACACCTGTAACATATGAAATAATGGTAACACTTCATTTTACAGGTCCGCAAATTTCATGGTAATTAGGTGATAATTAGCAAGTAACCTATTTAAAATTTCTTTGAAATTACTGCAAAATGATCCCAATATTTACCTCAAAATTGATCCAAAATTACTTTATTATAAACATGATTTAATAATTACATGTTGAAATAGCATATAATTGTTAAAATAGGGCCCTGAGGCTTGAGAAGCGGCTGTGCGCTGCTCTTCATCGGAGGTGGAAAACCAAAACTAATAGAAGACACTTCTGATCAGGAACAAATCTCACCATTGTGTGACTTATTGTCTACACAAATGTGTAGCTAATGTAATGATTCAGGGAGTTTTTTAAGAAATTTCAAAGAAGTTATTTGCTAATTATTATCTATTTACCAGCAGACATGGAAATAAAGCATATCAATTAACTTTGTATTCTTTTCCTGGAAATGTATTAAATAAATTAACAGCTATTTATTACTGCTTATTGGGAAATAGCGGAATATAAGTATTAAATAATGTTTATAAAAGATATCAAATAATAATAATAAAAGTCCCGAGTCAAGACAGCCAAACAAAGTCCTTTTTGAGGAATTTTTAGGTAAATATTGGCAGTAATTCCAAAGAAATTTAAAATCGGTTACTTACTAATTATCACCTAATTACCATGAAATTTGCAGACCTGTAAAAGGAAGTGTTACCGAAAGAATATCCAAAACCTCTATCCAGAAAGCTTGGATAGTTGGGAAGTGTCATAGGCAATGAAATATCATAATAAATACTTTTACTTTGGTACTTTAAGTATATTTTAATGCTAATATTTTTGTACTTTTACAAGTAAAAATGCAGGACTTTTACTTGTAACAGAGTATTTCTACACTGTGGTATTGCTACTTTTACTTCAGTAAAAGATCTGACTACTTCTTCCACCACTGTCGAGAGCTGACAATACTGTGGACATTTAGATACTGGACGGGCAAATCCCTTTGCCCTTAAATATCTGGTGTAGCTTAATGTTAAAAACCTTCTGTCTTTTGCCACCTATTGTGCAAGCCCCCTATAGGTTTTTGAGATTAATGCCACAACTAATTTACCAAGTTTTTTTTTAATTTATTATTTTAAAAACATTTAAAAACACATTATTTTATTTCATCAGATACTGTTACATGCAGTCGGAGGAGGACGCCAAGAATAATATTGAAGCTGTGTGGCAGGAAGAGAGTCACCTCAACAAGTACAGTGTCACTATTTATTCTCTCATTTTCAGTGCTTTTCCTACTGTTCTTATTTTTAATGTACAAGTTTGAAGAGAATCCAACCTGCTCTTATCTTTTCTATCTTCATCACGTTTCTTAAAACCTGTTTTCTTAAAATACTAAAAATTAAAATATTGATTAGACTGTATCATGTTTATCCTCTCGAGTATTTCTTAGACCCATAGATACAGAATATACATAGTTTATCTGCCTGTCTCTCCGTCCTGCAGGTACCTGCTGTACAACAAACCAACCAAGGTGCTGTCTCCAGAGTACCTGTGGTCAGACTATGATGCGAAACCAGCAGACATTAAAGTCATCAGGATCTCCCAGTTGGTCAAGAACTATGAAGAAGTGCGGCCCAATGGTGGACACTGATATTCAGGACATAAAACTACATCCAAAAGCTGGGGATAGCTGCCATGGGTTGCTTTGTCTATTCTGTATTTTGTATACTCAAACTTTATTACATTAAAATAAGTGGATTTCAATCTTGGTCTCTGCAGACATGTGGCCTGCAAATTAATTCAAAACAAAGATTAAAACTTAAACCACATTGTTGATTCCTTTTGGTTGGAAGATAAACATAGTTGGGTCAACGGTTTCACCAAGGTAAATTCTACTGAAGGTATTACAAAGTGGATTAAAGGGACTGTTTGTAACTTCTTACACGTACAAATCATTGCGGGTCGGTGTCCCATGCGCGCTCGCGTGTGGCTACGCTGTTCAGAGACTCCAACACAAACTACACAGAAGTACCAAAACCGCAAAGTTCTATCTAGTGAAGCCCGTCTGTTAAACAGTGTTGGCCGCGGTCGGAGGACGCGGGGGAGACCGTAGCTTTGGTCTCCAGGACCGGAGTCTCTGCTGTACTCTGCTCCTCTGCCTGCCTGCCTGCCTGCTTGCCTTCATTCACACTGTGCGCTCGTTACTAGCTCAGCTTGCTCAACCTCTACACGTGCATGCGCACACACTACACACCGCAGAAGAGTTAGTAGCTCTGAGAATATCTAGTGAATGTACAATGGATGTTTGTGCAGAAATAAATGCTGCAGCTCCTCCAGACCAACAGAGGTTTCCCGTGTCTTGTGAAGTGATGGGGCTCCGCAGAGAGAAACGTTATCATCTCCGACCGGGTGCCGGTGTCTCCCTCCGGCCGTGGTCGGGAGGCTGAGGCAGGAAAAGCCAACACTAGGATCAGCAGTGATTCATGGAGAGACCTTCGTCTGGTCAGCTAACATTACTGCCAAGCAGGTGAAATATAGAGTTATATTGTGGTTTTAGCTGACATGTGTCGCCTCACTGTTTTAATGGATGCTCGCTCACATTCAGGTAGCGCGTGCACACGGGCGAGCGCGAGCAACAGGATGCTGACTTTCGTTGACTAAAATGGCCACAGGTGTCGCTGTTACAACCAATTTCTGATTCTTACAAACAGTCCCTTTAAAACAGTGGATTCAGGATGAAATGCCACTGCGCTTTGTGCTGTGGAGTTCTTCCCCTCTCTGCCTATAGTCGGCGTCAGCTTCATTACCGCTTCCACTTTGTATTGTCTGTGTTTTTCTTTTGTAAGGTGAACACTTAATCTGGACTTTTATTGTAAACTTTCTGCAGCAACACTATTGTTTTAGTGCACATGTGTCATCTGGTTTCTCTGGGATTTGCCGTGTACTACCTTTTTATTGTATTTATTTTCTTTTCATTGTTTTTTTTAAGGCATTACGTTGTGTGTATTGTATTATTATTATCTGTTAATGACTGGAAATGTATTCACATTTTCCCTGAAAATAATGTGTTTCCATTGTTTATTTATTGGTATTGGGTAGAGTTTTATCTAAAAGAAAATGTTGTAGCCTGTCTTGTGGTTTGCAGTGTGGAGGTTAATGTTTACCTACGTAATTCAGTTGCTAATCATTCTGGGTACATTTCAAATGGTTCCAAACTCTGCTTGTATCGTTTCATTGTCAAATCAAAACAGTATGGCACTTTAATTAAAGATGCGGGGAATGTGGATTTAATTTTACATTTAAATTTGGACTTGAACATGAACATTAATAAATGGATTTGAGTGGACTTAATGGACTCCACTGGCTTGTGATATATCCACCACTTTACACCAGCTCGGCCTATACGTCGTGTACTGAAGACCATTTGAGAATAACTTTTACATGGTTCTGGTTTTCCTCTCACAGACTGCGAATGGGAAGAACAAAATGAAGAACAAATAGTGACCAAAAACAGCAACCTTTTTCCCTGAAAGCTGCAGTGGGGAGAAATGGAACAAATATGATTAAAAAAAGTTATTTTTATGAAACGTCTTTTGGTATGAACAATCGACCCTTTTGTTCTCCTCATTGTTATGTAAGGCTAAATGTTCTCTTGTCTTAAATATCATGCTATTGCTGATGGTTCAACAGGAAAATACTGCAAACCTTACAATGAAGTTATCTTCATCCCATAATATAAAACAGTATCAGTGTAAGGTCTCATCCAATACAAAAACGACACTCATTCATTCAGGAGCTTATACTCCTTTATTCTTATAGATTTGACCTTTTTATGTTGGTTTATGTGTTGAAATTATTTTCATATATGTATTTATTGGTTTATATAACTGAGAAAGTCCATTAAAACATTGTTGTAAATACATCAGAGGCTGTTTTTCATCTGTAGTCCCTGGACAGATGTTAAATGCTGTATAGTCACCATAAAAAGAAGAATATAATTTTAAAAGCTATTGAAATATTTTATAAGCATGCAGAGAAATATAACAAAGAGAATATTAAAGCAGCAGTGGGTATAAATGGAGTAAATATGATTAAAAAAAGGTTATTTTTATAAAAAGCTCACTATATCCTGACAGTAGTGCATGAAGCAGGTAATCTGAAAAAAATCATGTTCCTCTGTGTCCTCCGGCGTCCTCCGGTGCTCCTAATGGCATCTGCAAGATTTCACAGACTGGAGGAAAACAATCAATCAGGGCTGAGCTGGAGCCTGCCGTCTCTGAGCAGCTGTCAATCACTCACAAACTCCGATCAAACGGTCAAACTAGACAGCGCTGATCAAATATTAATCAATATTCTGTTACTGTAATGCCTATTTCTCGCCTCAAATGTTTTCAGAAACATCTTGTAGTGTACTGTTTAGCTGTAAAATTAGAAAGTTTGTGACCCGGCAGCCATGTTGAGATCTGTTAAAGAAATACCAAGCACCGCCCACCAGTCAGAGCACAGCCAATAGGAACACTTTCTCTCTGAAATGACCTGTGATTGGCCAAAGTCTCTAGATTTTTTAAAGCCTGAAAACAGAGACATGAGGAGGTGCAGAAGTCTAGTTATCTCTCAGAACACTTGAATTACAATATGCTGAAAGGTAATTATGGAAGTTTTGCCCAATGATGCCAAAAATATACTGCCTACTGCAGGTTTAAGAAACCCCTTTTCTATCATTGAGTAAACTGACGACCCCTGATTAAGTGACATATTCAATGCATAACAATAACAGTACAGACTGATACAAAGTGTACAATTAACCCAAATAGTCAATGCAATAACTGCAGGAAGTTTGTGCAAAACCAGCTATTTGGACAAATTTTGCAGATTATTTCCTGTGAATTTTGCATCAGCGATGAGTTTTCCTGTTATTTTTAGGAACTTTTATTACAATTCTCTGACTGTAGGCTACTATGTTTTGTACTCTACTATGTATGTATTTTTTTTTTATTATTTAACAAGCATACATACTTAATAATAAGCTTCTTTTTGACAAATTCTGTGTTTTCTTCTCCTTGATGCTTGGCCATTGTTCTATTAGCTCTTTGGTTGTTTTAACTGTGTACTTTTCTAATGCAGGATGAGGCTGTTTACTAGAGAGGGAAGGCTCTGTGAATATAGCTTGTGCTCAGGTCTTCACTGTCCTTATACCTTCAAATCAAGTCTCAGGGCGTGAAGCTTTGGCGCCCTCTAGTGGGGTCCCAACCATAGACTATATTATAGACTATGGTTGGGACCCCCAGGTTGGGAACCAGTGGTGTAAAATATGGAAGTTTTTTGGGGCTGTTTTTTTGTATTGCTTTGTTGTAAGGGAAGAAAGTAAAACAACAATAACAAGAACAACATTGGTGTCACCCTGCACATTGCTCCCTTTGTTCAACATAGATAGATAGATAGATAGATAGATAGATAAATAGATAGATAGATAGATAGTAACTTTATTGATCCTGAGGGAAATTCAAGTTTCCAGCATCACAGTTCCATAGTGCAAAACATGTTAGTAAAAAGGCAGTAAAAAAAGTTACTAGTGCAAAGTATAAAAAATATACCAGATATAAAAATACAAGGAGATGAAGAAAACTGTTAAAAGTGAAAATAGTGCAGGGTAACAACTGAGATACAGGACTATTAAAAAAAGTGAATATAGTGCAGAAGAGACTGTTAAAAATGAGTATAGTGCAGGGTAACTCCACTCCTTCTTCACATCTGTTTTAAAGCCTTAATCTTATTGGTGTACTGCTTCATAAAGTAGCAAATTTCTAATCTAATCTTATCTTTTTTTCAATACAGGCAGATGCTTTGGTTCTATGGTGGTTCCCACATGGTTCTCCATGCTGTGGTTGCTAGTGATGTGTCGGTCGCGAACGAGCCGGTTCAAAGAGCCGACTCTTTTTAAGTGAACGATGAGAGCCGGCTCCCGTCCGAGAGAAGTTTTTTTTTTTTTTTTTTTTTTTTAATTAATTCAAGGCAGAATGATAGGACGATCTTCTCCGCACCACGGGCACTCCATGCACTGACTGTGACTGAATGTTGTGTTAATGATGTCCGTGCGACCAATCAGGTGATGACAGACAAGGATCATACCATCAAGCAGGGAGGGGTCTACAGGTACAGAGCAGGAGGGAGAGGAGGAGAGAAAGAGAGAGAGGAGTGTGGTGCGCGAATATCAGACAAGATGAGTGACAGTCGGAAACGAAGCAGCATGTAAAATTACGGTATTCTGGAAATTAAAAGGTTTAGTTTAATTAAATTGAATAATTTAAGTGATATATGTGCACACATACTAATCATAGGTCAAAACAGCGCTAAATTTGGCTGAATTATAAAAGGCAGAAGTGGTAAAATGAAGAGCCGTTTGGGAGCCGAAAGAGGCGGCTCTTCTTGGTGAGCTGAGCCAAATGAACTCGCTCACTAAAAAGAGCCGAAATTCCCATCACTAGTTCTTGCGCTGCGTAATTGCGACAGTGTCGTAAAGCGCCAATGTTATGGTCGTAAAGTGGACCAGTCGTCCTCTGAGCAGCAGTGGTTCTCAGTCGCCCTTCAACAGAAAGAGAGTTTCTTCTTCTCAACCAAATCAGACAGCAGCTCAACGTTTAACCATGGCAGGGACACTGGCACGGAAAGCTATCGACCACCTGAGGAGCAAAGACTTCAGGGACTATCTGATGAGGTTTGTATATAATGATAGATGTTAGGTTTTATCTATTATTAGCTCTCATGCTAAAGAGACTTCAGCTCGGTGACGTTAGCTAATGTTTATAACAGCCGGCTGACTTTACTGGCCTTATCTGTCCAGATTTGTATTCTAATATAATCCCATGACTATTTTCAACAATGTGTGTGTTAATATGTGTTTAATTTATATCGTTTCTGTCTGTTCTCGGCTAGTTTTCAAGGACAATTGTACGATAGCACTCAGTTTACCTGTTTCCCCCGTTTATGAGGTTGGCTGTAAATCGAGAGATGAATGTGGATGAACTTGTTTTATAAAATTGTTTTAACTAAACTACATTTAAAGTGGATCCTTGAAAGTGGGTCGTAACTTGTGAGAGGCTCTGAACAGGGGTTGTGCTTTAAAATTATGTGTCAAATCTAACTTTAGAGACAGATGCAAGCAGAGAGAACCACTTTTATGATTTCTTGACATGCTGTCAAGATGTTGGTTAATGTGTACATGATGTCCTGGTGGTGGTGGCGGTGGTGGTGTGTGCACTTGCCACAGATTAGCAGCTTGGATTTTAGAGTAAAGACTTAAGTTATGACACCGTTTGTTTGTTTGTTTGTTTGTTTATTAAGATCCCCATTAGCTTTTGCATAGCAGCAGCTATTCTTCCTGGGGTCCACATAGTTTACATGGTGACAATACAAATATACACATACACACTACTCATCATACACTAACATAACACATCGTAATACACGTCAACTGTAAATAAAAAAATAACAACTGACACAGTTTAAATAACAAAAACACAAAGAAAATAGAGCGCCTCCGACTGAATCTATCATGATCTAACAGATAAATATCATAATTTAACATGGAATGCCCATAATACCCTTACACACCCAAGAATACGTATTAATTACTAAAGTTTCTTGTTAAGTAATGCTCTTTTAGTGTTTTTTTAAAACCATATATATCATTTTGTTGTGTAATATGATTTGGGAGTGAATTCCATTCTTGCATTGCTCTGTATATTGCTGTACTTTGACCTGATTTGGTTTTGGATCTTGGTAAAGTAAAACAACCTGCAGCAGCATGCCTTGTGGAATAATTGTGTGTATCTGTACTAAAGGATAGTTTTTTGTAAAAAATAAATGTCTTTTGTTGTCATAACATTCTTAATGAAAACCATCAATGAATACAGCAGTCTATTTCTCACTTCAAACCGTGATGCAAGAGGCCATCTTTGTTTACATTGGTCAACATAATTATCTATGGGTTATATTTCTTGAAGAGCTTGTCTATAACATCTTGAAAATCCAGTAGAAAGTCCAACAAATGCATATGTGGGTGAGGCACATATTATGTATGGCCTTTGGCACCAACTCTGGTGTTTCTTTGGCTTTCTGACAGAGCAATGCACTTTTTTGGCCGTTTGTTTTGTCATTGTGTAGAGAATGCAGCAATAAGTTTACCTTTAGCATGTGCTATGAATACTGTGGTAGACAGTTGACTGAAAATGTAGTTAAATATTTTCATCTAGGTAGTAAAATGTTATCTCAAGATAAAGCAGGTGATTTTACTCCCAGCAGGACCTGAGCTCTTTATTGTACTAGTTTATTTGTGAATTGCCTGAAACAATCCGTGGCCTATTTTCTTAGGTCCCCTAGCTCATATCAGTATGACTTATCTGTATGTATGTTCTCTTCTCTTTTATGTGGCCCTGAAAAATAAAACCTGTTCAACAGCACGGTAAGTACTCAAACTCTCTGTCTGTCTGTTATTATATGTCTGGTTTATGTCTATCTTCCTGTTTGTCTTGTACCTAATATAGATGCATCGTTTTCAAATCTTTACTGTCATGTTTTTTTCTCCCACGTATTTTCTGTGTGTCTGTACAGCATTTCTGGGGTCCTGTAGCAAACTGGGGTCTTCCTATAGCCGCCATCGCAGATATGAAGAAGAGCCCTGAGATTATCAGCGGCAGGATGACCTTCGGTATGACACACACACACATGTACACGTGTACACGTGTACTGATAAACCCAGATGTACACATGAAGGGCACACACAATACCCCCATCCTTTACTAGTTAACTTTGTTAGGGTTAGGTTTGTCATTTCTACTTTATCTCAAGGTTACTTAGAAATAAGATATTCTTTAAAGTACAGCGGCAATTCTTGTTAGTCACTTTATATTTATTGATATATATATAATTTAGATGCTTAATATCCATATGTATGACAAATTTGTGCCCAGCAGTAGGTGGTTTATAAGAAGACAGTGCTGTAATAAACTATTGACCGTGTGTTTTCTCCCTCCTCTCAGCTCTGTCCTGCTATTCACTGCTCTTCATGAGGTTCGCCTACAAGGTGCAGCCACGCAACTGGCTACTGTTGGCTTGCCATGTGACCAATGAGACAGCACAGCTAGTCCAGGGAAGTCGTCTCATCAAATACAAGTAAGTGTATTGGAGAATCGTTCTGTAACACTTAAAACATTTGGAGTAAAGACACACAAAACACTGATGTTGAAGTTAAAGAATATAATTGCCATTAGGAGACATAATACCTTAACACATGTCAGGTTATTTATTTTTCTCCGAGACAAAGAAACCCTTTTTCATTGGTCAGCTTACTTAACTTATTCAAAGTTACCATCATTCTGACCAATTGGCAAACAACCATGCGCTGATCACGCGTTAACATGAAACATGCATGTTCTCCCCATGTAATTATGTAATGTCCAAACACACATGCCCGAGAAAAGAGGGCCTCTCTGTGCCCTCACAGCACATCTAGATTGCATTAGCCAGGGGACAAGGAGAGGAAAACAAATACAGTCTTCAACTATACCAAGGAGGAAAGGGTACCAAAAGAATAAATGATAACTTTAAAGGACCAGTGTGTAACATTTAGGCGGATCTATTGTCAGAAATAAAATATAATATTAATAAGTATGTTTTTGTTAGTGTACAATCACCTGAAACTAAGAAGTGTTGTGTTTTTGTTACGTTAGAATGAGCTGTTTATAGCTACATAGGGAGCGGGTCCTCTCTACGGAGTCCGCCATGTTGCACCGCAATGTTTCAACAGTAGCCCAGAACAGACAAACCAAACTCTGTTAACTTTTCCTGCTTGAACCGGGGTTGATAATGTTACTCGCACCTGTCGTCGCCGCCGCTCCCTCTCTCTTGCTTCAACACTCACTTCCCACGTACACACACTCTCTACGCACCGTAGCTCTCCAACGCGCTTGGCACACGGGAGAGGCTTCAGTTGGTTGCCATCTCCTCAACTCACCGCTAGATACCGCCAGATCCTACACACTGGACCTTTAAAGATGATCTCTACATACACAATATTCTAAGCTGTGATTTTGTTTTCATTGTGAACGAGTCATGTATCATGAAACGCTGTTGGGCAAAAAAAATCACATATTTCTAGTTGGTCTAGTGTCCATAGAAAAATCACACCCTGTTGGTCATAATTCCACTTTAGCTTCTATGCAATGCTTAAGAAATATTAGTGATGTTATGAAGGCGGCTTAGCGGGCTACTATTTATGCCATTTACTTTGTCATGCAGCTTGTGTGTTCAGGTTTGTGTCATGTTATCCTTTTTTCTTTTTTTCATGTTATTTGTGATGATGATGATGATGATGATGAAAACAGTTGTCTTTCCAGTTATTTTCAACCTGGTCCTTATTTCGCCACCATGACTTTTGACCCAGTTCATCATTTCATCATTGAGCAATGTTATCAAAGTGACACTCAGAGTGACATGCCTTCAGCGCTTAATATGATACTGAGATTTAGGATAATAAGATATAGGTTAAAAATAACTGAAATAATCTTTAAAATTAAGATAAATAAAACAGAATTGTATTCACTCTTACTGTTTCTATGTTGTTACAGCATGGAGAAGAAGATGAAATCTTAGTGGCAGAGTGAAGCAGATGCAGAACGTGGCACCATGCTACTCCAACAGCCAACCTGGACATCAAAACTAATGCATCTAAACACAACCTTACCAAATCATTGAAACTGTGGCACTTGAACCATTTTTAAATTGATGTTACTATGATTGATCCTCCTCAAGTTTTAGTCACTTTTTACCAAACAAACAGAAACAAAGCAGATGCTTTTCCTCCATGAATTAAGTTTTTTTTTCTTTTTAGATTTCTGCTATAATCAATTTAAACGCACAAAAATATAATGTGGGTGAATGTACACTCAGCTAACCAGCCTGACAGTTAGCTGCCTTGCACACTGACTGTTAAACACTTTCAAACTAGGCTAAAGCAATCATTATTCAACAATCATCTCATTTTAGGTCATCACCATTAATATTTTTTAACTTTCTTAGCTGCTTAGTAATTGAAATATTAATGATATTTAATAGAGAACTTAGCCTGAGTTTAGTTTGTGCAAATATGTCCACACCATGGCAAATTATCACTTGCAAAGCATATGGATTGTCATTCATTGACCTTTATTTAAATGCAGAGGACACACAGAGAGCTAAGCTTTTTGTTTGTTGTGAAAACAGAGTGGCATGGTTTTATGACAGTATAATAAATAAGACAAGCTGCTTCTGTCAGTGCTGACCAAACGTACAGTGTGTTGTTGTCATATGTCATTCACATTAATTTATTGTCATTGTATAATTCACATTACATTTCCCTGATTAATGATTTGAATGTCTGGGTTTGTTCAAATAAACTGGCTATAACCAACGTCAACACAATTCAGCAAGTGAGTGATTTATTTGATTGTTTTTCATTAAGTTCAGCGTTGCAGTTACAGTTTTCATTTGATTCTTGTTTGTCCTGTTCAATGTTAATTGTTAGGGATCAGGTGTTCTTTACAATGTCAGATATTTCACCATGGTAATGTCAAGGAAGCCGCTGCGCCGTGTTTACACTCAACACTTTGCTCTGCAACCTAATGCACTAACACTAAACACATCTTTTCAACAAAGTTAGAAAGTACAAATCAAATGAGCAGGAAATTATTGGTTGTTTCATGTTTTATGTATATACCCCAGTTTTTATGTGAAAACAATAGCTGAGAGCTGGATGAATATATTAACAGGTTTATTTCACCACCATTTTCAGCATACTTAACATTAAACAAATAGGAGTCAGTCAAAGTTGTCAAAACCAGTGGTGGAAGTAGGATTCAGATCCTTTACCTAGGTAAAAGTAGTAATACAAAGTTAAAAAAAAAAAAACTCAATGAGGTAAAAATCCTGCATTTTTACTAAACTAAAACTACACAAGTATTATTAGCGGGGCAGTTAAGCATAACAATGGTTCATTTTGCGATTAAAGCAACATATTTGGCACAGATGTAGGTTTATATGTTGTGAAAAGATATATATATCGGGGCACTGCAAATTTGGCCCCTGAGGGCCGTGGCAGCCATTTTTAAACTTGTGCCATTCTATAAGTGTGTATACAGTATATGGTTGTCATTCTATCATGAAGGCAAGGGGGTGAAGTTTGACTTCTGATATCTGGTATAATCAGCTTGAACACACCTTGGAAATCATCAAGACTCATAAAATCAGTTTTCTGCAACATTTTGGAATATTTAGCACCTATTTGGCGGCCATTTTGAAAAATGGCTCCAAGGGGCCAAATTTGTAGTAACCCGACATATATATCTTTCTATAACAAATAAACCTGCATCTGTGCCAGATGAGTTAGTTTTATTGCAAAATGCACAATTGTTATGAATATTTCTATATATATTTCTATTCTATATTATAAGACAAGTGCAGTGGAAGAGAAACAACACACATAAAATATATATACAAATAATCATCAAACATTTAGAGTACAGGGAAGACACTCACGCATTTACAGAACAACTCATGAGAAGATGTCAAAGCAAAGAGTATAGAAGCAAAGAGAAAACTGCTGCTTTTTTTGACAACAGCTGCTGCCGCCATTTTGGACTGAAAACGCTTCTTATATTCATATTTTATTGTTAAACACAGGCCATTTTGGTAGAATGTGACAATAGAATAGAAATTATTTACTTTTACTTTTGTAAGACACTTTGTAGGCGGACGTTTTATTGGTGTCTGGTAGTTGCTTTCAGTCCAAAATGGCGGTAGCGTACACTGTAAACAATTGCTGTTAATTTACAGCAGGATTTCAACAGTATTAACCTGTTATTGCTAAAAACAGTGCTTTACTGTTAATACAAAAGAAAACCTGTTAAATTACGCTCATAGGCCGTTTTTTAACTGAACTATAATGCATTCTTAAAAAACAGCACTTTACTGCTGATCAACTGTCTAAAGTATCATCAGTAACAGTTTCATGCAGTATTTCTTGAATTCTGGGACCTGATCTGCACATGTGAGGCTTGTACATTGTACATGATTGTAAAATCAGTGAATTAGCTCTGTTCTTCACTCACATGTTGTTATGGTTTGCATTCTGTGCTTGTAGCCAGCTAGAGACATACATTTTGGGAAAAGTGTCAACAAGTCTATTATAGCCTTCTTCCTAACAAGTGCCTTTAATTGTATTTAGTGTGACTATTCCTATGTCTGTAACCTGCTAAGTCTATTAATCTAGGCAAAAGATAATGTTTATTAAAA
>CAKAKR010060094.1:1995-34941 GCA_916700685.1 Adelosebastes latens
GGCAGAAATCCTGACAGCTTGTTTCAAATGCAGAGTTTCTGAATACGGGCTGTGTGTATTTCCCTGTGGATTGAGTGTTTCGATACTTTCACAGTATTTATATAGGACTTAAGCCTGCTTTATAATAAAAAAAACTCACTTTTTTATAATATGGGACCTTTAACACTTCTTTGGGGCATACTCTTAATATAGGCTACATTTCCTAGCCACAGATCTATCAAGTATACTGTACATGTAACTCAGAGACATCCAGATAAATACAATACTATAAGTTCTGTTTAAAAACAACAACAAAAATGTGTCAAAGATTGGTTCATATGCTTTTTAAGTTAAATAATGCGAAATTGCAAATGAGTCAACATGCATTTCAGTGTATGTGGTGTCAAACCTCAAAAGCCCTCATGTGGTGACAGTGATACATAAGTTTGTATCAATACTTACAGCAATGTGTTTCGCAAATCTGATTCTACATGGGTGTGTAGGGTGGATTAAACTCTGTTACATAAATATTGTTCATATAGTATTTTGATACCATGTGATTGTCTGCCCCATGCCACTCAAAATTCAGATGGCCACATTATGACACTGGCCATTTTGTCCTCTTAAGATAAGATATTCCTTTATTAGTCCCACAGTGTGGAAATTTGCATCATTCATCATAAGATCACAGCTGTGGGACATTTTATTAACACACACTAAATAACTTGCACTATGAGTAATACAGGAAAACGGTGATTATTGCTTTCAGGGTGAATTTTATTTACTAACAAGTATCAGTATACAGAGGATTATGCTAGATCCTTTGGATTGCCGGTCATGTCAAAGTTGTGCGCATTATTTACGTTCCAGCTCGGTTTTCGACATGTGACTTTTGCATCCGTCTTTGGGAAAAGGAGGAAGGTTGAACAGGGTGCTACTGGGCTTCGTTAGTGCAGCTTTTACAGTAACTCAGTGTTTGCAGTTGGGTTAAATACGCTCTAAATAAGCCTACAGCTCAGACAGAACATTGGAAGCCAGGCTGCAGGTCAGCCCAGTGCCGTCCGGCTCCACATTGATCTTCTTCACAACTCCATCTTCCACCAACATAACATATCTGAAACACAGGATGAAGCACACACTGATTTATAGCTATGGACTTCAAATGTACCAGTAAATGCCAGACAATGACTATGATGCACCTACTTTAAAAATTGATTGAATAAAAGATGGGTTATTTTATGGGTGTTAGTCTAGAAATACTGTTATAATGCACCATGAAGAGAGTCCAATGGCAGTGGTTCAAAAACTCACATGCTTACATGTGTGTCTGCCTCTTAAAATCAATAAAAAAAAAAAAAAGAGTTTCCATGTCTGCGGCTGTATTCGTAATCACTCATTAACACAGCCCTATATAAACAGACATTCAATAGTTAACTTGATAGTAAGCAGTATTTTTAGATTTATGAAGCATGCTTAGGAATAACTGCAATTTTTTGCATCTATTAAATGCAACGCATTGCATAGTGGTATTGTTAGCAAAAACTAGTGTACATACCATGAACATTACTTTGTTTGTTCCATTTCGGAAATTTTTGAGGGCCCTACATTTCCGATTTCAGACTCTCAAATAAATGGTGGACAGTTAATAGAGTGGTGCAGGGATGATGTATTTTTGTAGGCTAACCAGGAAGTTAGCATCACCCTTGGTTCCCTCTGCAAAAAGCCAGTGGGATTTTTCCATTGGGTTTGGGATTATTGCAGAAAATAAACTCATTAAAACCCATTAAAAAAAAAAAAACATTGACTCTAATCGATTAAAATAAAAAAAAATAATAAAAAAAGCGATCAATCTTTTATTGTAAAACTGAAACAGGCAAAAGGATCATTACCTCTTGGATCGCTTGTTCCCAAGTGCCTGCACAATCTGATCACTGTCAAGTAGCAGGTCTACTGCCTAAGAGGCAGAAAGAAAAAGACAGATGATGAGTACACACAGTCACATTAAATAAAACTGAAATCTACCAGACATTTAGTTTTACCTTTGTAAAAGCTCCAGTAGGATCCGCCAGCATTCGAACCTGCAGAAGAAAGTAGCAGTAAGCTCAGCATCCTTATCAAAATGTATAATAAATGATATCTGCTGTGTCATCAACCTCTCTGTTCTTAACCAAGGCCACCAAGTACTGTGACGTAAGGAAACTGACATCCTAAACTGACTTTACAAAACACAAGGATAATGTCAGTGAGTTTACAGTACATTAAGAGTGTGACAGCTCAATCTTTGCATCATCTACTGTGAGCATCTTGTTCTCAGAGGGACCAAAAGGTTAGTTAGGATTTCTGAAACGCCTCCATCGTGCACACAGACCGGTGCACCATAATAATGTTGAGCAGATTGCTCGGGTTGTCTACTGGTGCAGGTTGTCACAGAAATTGCTCATCGCACATAAATTATCGTCCATACCTTGCCATCTGTTCCGTGCTCCTTTCCCCAGGCAGCCATCACAAATGCGTCATTGACAGCAATGCAAGCGACCTCCTGCACACCTTTACTCTTCAAATCCGCAGCCTGCTCCACAAAACCTGGGAGGTGAGTCTGAAAGCAACAAGATATTTATACAGCGTCAGCTGATGCACAGATGATTGTGCACAAGACACAGCAAAAACAAGAGATGAAAGTGTGGACTCAACCTTGGAACAACCAGGGGTAAAAGCTCCAGGTACAGCGAAGAGGACTCCCTTCTTCCCCTTGAAGAGCTGGTCCATGGACACCTTATTTCCAGGCTCCCCCTCCTGGACCTCCACTGCGGGGAGATTTTCACCAACCTGTTGGAGATTGAGGAGACAATAATACAAGAAAGTAGACCCACATTCTCAGATTACGATTGCGAATGATACTAATATTAGAAAAAATATGCACAAAACATATATGAAAAGATATATACATTAAATATATGAATTATCAGATAAACTTTTATTCCTACAGAGGTTATTAAAATAAACCAGTCTCCAATTAGACTACTCAGTAATGCTTAAATTAGAACCTGGTGGTTTAGCACAGTGGTTCCCTACCTATTTCTCCCTACTTGTATCTAAGAAAAGCTGAACACCCCCCATATTTTCTGACATCATCACTCTAAAAAACAAAGTCCTCTCCAATTTGAGTGAAGTGATTCAGTGTATTATATGAGTTAGTTATTTTTTTAATAAATCAACCTTCTTTAATGAATATAACTCATCACTGCGAGTCTCTTTGTGTGCGTCAAGCGGGAGAGCAAACAGTGAAAATGTTGTTGTTGTTTTTGAAAGACTAAACGCCAACAAATATGGTGAAGCAGTTCTATGTCGTTAGATAAAAAAACATGTTGTGAATTTTGGAAATGATTACATCCATCTTTTTTTTTTTTTAATACATTTTGACTTTTGGACTTTACAACGCTCTGGAGTTATTGGAAATGTTTGGATCACACCAGTTGGAAACAATCCTACACAGCCACCTCTAGAATCTTAATTCTACAAATAGTATAATACTAATAATATTAGTGTATCTTTATCTGCAATTGAGCAGAAATACCAGGTTTAAACAGAACATGGCCTACTAAGTAGCAAAAAAAAATCTTTTGAAACTGTTTTTCACACACACTTTTGTATGAATTATCCAATAAGATGATGATTTTCTGATCTGAACAGGATAGAACTTTGAATTGTAATAGGCGCACACTTGCACGGTGGCCACTGGAGGGCGAGAAATCACCACATACAGATGCATGTGTTCTGTTATAATGGCCGAATGCCTTAACTAAATTTAATACTAATATTAACGGACTAATAAGCGACACTTTATCACACTGAGAGCCATTTTCCATAAGCTCTAATAAATATACAATACACTTTAACAGTGCCCTCGAAGATATTTAAATAAAACCAATATACACATTTGTACAATATTTGCAGCTGTGAGGTTCAGGCACGCTCAGACAAACTAGCTTTAAATGTACTTGTAATTTGGAGAATAAGTACATGCCAATATATACATTTACTGACGCTTTATTAAACAAAGAAACTAAGACAGGACAACGTAAATTTAATGTTATAACTACACAGGTCTTTAAAAAGTAACGTTATCAGCTTCCGAGTCGCTAACTTGTGTATAAAAAGGCATAATGTGGAGCAGCCAGATGACAGCTGTTAATCATTGACAGTTTGCATTATGCTACGTTCAAATCACCAGCAGGTGCTGGGAAACTGCAGGTAACATACCGAGAAGACGGTAACAATCTAACAAACACATTGTATCATTCCTAGCTAATGATGGCGACGGGGTTTCAGAGGGACAGTGAGCTACAGAAAGGAAGGAGACGCATGTAGTGGTGTAGTTTAGTTAATTCTCAGTGAAATATAAAACCTTTACTCCTTTCCATAAGCCATATGGAGCACACACATCTACCGTTAACTAGATAAATGCATGCAGATCTTACCTTAATCGGCATGTTGACAACAGGAGAAGTGTGTAGCAGTCTGACGCGCTGGATGACACGGGTGCTTTTAATGATAGAGCTAGTGATAGACAGCATTATGGCTCGCTATAGCAGGAGTGTCCTGCGGCAGGTCTGCAGGATGTGGTGTCCAGTGCTGAGTGTCTGCTCTCAAACACACCTCAAGCTGTCCCTCTAAACTTATCTTCCCCACAGTCACTAGTGCTTTACGTTGAGTTTGGCTGGTAGGACTTAACCTAGCTTCCAGATCTGGGCCTGCTAAATCTTTATTTAGTGCGCCATCTGCTAGCAAGAAGCTAAATGTCTGATGTAGTATTTCTTAGACTGGTACATGTGCAGAGGTGGAAGAAGTCCTCAGATACTTTACAAAAGTAAAAGAAATACTATAGTCTAAAAATACTCAAATATAAGTAAAAGTCCTGAATTCAAAATGTTGCTTAAAGGTCCCATATTATAAAAAAAAAAGGTGAGATTTTCATGTTTCTTTATTATAAAGCAGGCTTAAGTCCTATATAAATACTGTGAAAGTATCGAAACACTCAATCCACAGGGAAATACACACAGCCCCGTATTCAGAAACTCTGCGTTTGAAACAAGCTGTCAGGATTTCTGCCCATTCGTGATGTCACGAATATACAATATTTAGACCCTTGACACAATTTTTAACGTAAACATTCTAAATGTGTCCCAGTTTATTCCTGGTTGCAGTGTGTGTGAATGTCATAAACTGACAGGAAGTACACATGGACCCAAGCTGTTGCCTAGCAACGCAATTCTGTTGCAATTCCGTCAAAATGCGCTAAAACGGAGCGTTTAAGACGGAGGGTAAATACAGGCATATTCAGGCTGACGGTACGAGGAAAATAAAGGTTTTTTTGAACATTACAGCATGTAAACATGTTCTAGTAGAAACACAAAATACAAGTATGAACCTGAAAATGAGCATAATATGGGACCTTTAAGTAAAAGTACATAAGTATTATCAGTAAAATGTACTTTAAAGTGTCAAAAGTAAAAGTACTCATTATGCAGAATGGCTCGATTCAGTGTTATATTATGATAGAATATTATATTATTCTGTTTTATCATTAACACACACAGGAGCATTTTAATATTGTTGTTATTGTGGAGCCAATTGTAGATACTTTTTATACTAAGTAGATTAGCATAGTACTGCATCATATCATATAGGCCTATCTTTTTTAATGTAAAAAGTAACTAAGTGTCAAATAAATGTGGTGGAGTAAAAACAATATTTTTTTACAATATTTCCTTCTTAATTGTAGTGGAGTAGAAATATAAGGTAACATAAAATGCATGTCAAAATTGTACTTAAAGGTACAGTGTGTAGGATTTGGTGCCATCTAGTGGTGTGGTGGCAGATTGCAACCAACTGAGTACCCCTCCGCTCACTCCTCCCTTTCCAAGACTGTGGTTAACGTGAGCTGCCGAGTGCAAAACCGTGGTAACGCCATTCGCCTCGCTCAACGGCCATCCTTACCACAATAGCTCAGCTACTGGCTGGCGGTACCGGTTTCGCACTCTGTGGCTCATGTTAGCGTAGTTTCACCGAGAACTACGGGCTACTGCAGAAACATGGCGGACTCCGTGAAGAAGACCCACTCCCCTATGTAGATATGAAGGGCTCATTCTAAGCTAATGAAAAAATAATGATTCTTAGTTCCAGGTGATTATACACTAATGAAAACAGATGAATACTATATTCCATTTCTGCTAATAGATCTCGTGAAATGTTACACACTGTTCCTTTAAATATGAAGCAAGGGAAATTACATTGAAGTGGTGGCAATGTGATGAAAAATACTGTCACAATATTAGTGATTGTAAAATTGGTCAAAACTGCAAACCCTTGTTGGCAAATTCTGAGCCTATAATACTTTAGCTCATGCACACTCTTTGGCAACCCTACACAGACAGACATGACAGAAAAATGTAGCCACAAAGGTTAAAGAAATGAATACACAAAAACATGGAGGCATTGTTTATAATGGCAGTATGGTCAGGTATGCGATCCGTTACTACCATCCATGGATTGTTTCATTCTTGAGTATTCATTTCACATGCTCAGGAACTGCATGTGTAGTCTGTCCAGCATTTAGGTTTTGCACCACTGTCCCTCATCATCAGTTAAGAGTGTGTCCTAATGTGAAATGTGCACTGCATGGTCAAAATATCATGAATAATAATAATGAAGTTGACAGTTTCAACAGTAGTCTTCATCACACTGCCCCTATGATGGGGCCCCATCTAATACACACATACATAAATATACACACAGGGAGAGATGAGACCAATGATATGTGGTGGTGGTGTGTCCATTTATTACACAACACAAAGCACCTACAATAATCCACTCCCCGTTTGCGTCAGACAGTGGAAGATCTCACTTTTTTCACAGTGATTTTTTTTAATGTGGACATGTTTTAGACAAGGACATCAAACTGTTTTATCTAAATGAAAAAAAAAAAAAAAAAACTACACACAGAAATTCACAGCCAATATCACACGCAAAAAAATAAAGCAGTGTCAACAAACAACAGTAAATTGAGTAAAAAATAGAATTTAATCATTTAAATAGTCTTTCAAAATACAAACATTGATTTGAACTTCTAAATAATATAACGTTTAGTAGCTATTTCTTCATTATAACTGGCAATGTTAAATGTACACTGTGGCTATACAAGGAAATGTGTGAGGTTTGGTAATTTATTGTATTGCTCATTTTATATTAATGCGCACATATTTAATAAACCTACAAATGACTGTATAATTTTAACAGTGACACTGCAAATGACCCTGCCTTCGTCCTAACCCAACGTACCTAAAACATAGTTGTATGCTAATGAAAAAGCTACCGTCGTGTAAATAACCAAGTTAACATGAAGAACTCGACCCAGGCATCTAGATTTAATTGTTTGCTAGATGACAGAAATATGTAAGTTGTAACTTATGAACACAAACGTTTGAACAGCTGTAAATGACCTCCAGTGTTTTGTGTGAAACCATACCAACTGCAGGCTTGCCCCCCCACTGTGAGACACTTTGTACAGTACCATGGGGCATCCTGATTAATGAGCCACGTACGTTATGAAAACAAAAAAATAAATGATCTCAGGTGTTTCCGCAAACCCAAATGTTCATATTTAAGTTGACAAATCAAAAGATCAAGAATTACATTTTGTCTCCACAGTTATTTGGCCGTCTGGCTTCACTCTGCCTCCTGAGGTAGCCCTCTGTAGCCTCACCATGCTGCTAAATCTATAGAGCCATGTAAAATTGATCCCTAAAATGGCAATCAGCTTCAGAAAAACACACAACTGCTTACATAAAAAAAAAAAAAAAATCATAATATCCTGAATGGAAAGCTTCTTTTCAATACCAAACCCACGACAGTTTCACAATGTAAATAAAATACCCTTAAATCCTAGAAAGGAAAATGTATGAAAAAAGCAAGTTTCAAGTCTTTACAAATTTCAGAACACTGTAAGCTGCACAAATATAATTGTAATGGGGAATTTGTATCACATTTGCTGGCTTTATTATCTATAAATTGCATGTTTCTGTTTATTTAAATGGAACTGTACATGGCTGAAAGATTCATGGCCCTTTGGCCACTGAATAGTATATCTGATTTTGACATC
Source organism: Adelosebastes latens (assembly GCA_916700685.1). Taxonomy (NCBI): domain Eukaryota; kingdom Metazoa; phylum Chordata; class Actinopteri; order Perciformes; family Sebastidae; genus Adelosebastes; species Adelosebastes latens. The sequence goes on from CAKAKR010060094.1 coordinate 10,133, forward strand.
AGATACTGTAGCCTTTGCATTGCATGTGAAGCTTACTATGATGATGGGTTCTACTGTAACCTGCTGAACAATGAGTGGGACTTTCAGGATGTTGCCAGACAAGGCTTCAACATCCCAAAGGCAGATGTTGCATATGTTGCATCCTGAGCCCGTTACGGGCACTTGCAAGTTAAAGTTCAACAGATGTACGTACGCAAAAAGGAGGGATCTCTCATCGGAACAATGGAGCTCTTTTATGCAACGACTGCGGAAAATGCAGCAAAAATCTCACCATCGCCTATCAGTTACATGGATTAGTGTTATAGCCCACAAATCAAATAGGTCACACCGTTATTTTTTAATCAGCACAGCTGCTGAAGTTAAAAATAGTGGTTCGATCTAGAGGAGGAGGACAGTATAAAAAAGCAGATGAGGCATTTCTTCTCTGACCACCGTTGTTGCCGCGCTTTAACGTCAAAGACGTTCTTCCCTGATCTCAGTGTGGCTCACTGGTTTAGACTGCACACGAACGCACACGCTTGCCTTTATGGAAGCTAGTTTTTTTGTGTGCCAATAGGATCCACATACAACACCGTATATATCACCTTCCAAGTAGAGCTTTCTATGAGCACACATATGCACTTCTCCTGGACTACAAATCAATTGCACAACCTTTTATAAAGAATCCTGCACCTACTATGTACATCAGTGGTTCCCTACTCCAGTATTTAACCCCAAAAGTGCTGGTTTTCTCCATTACCAGGTTTTTAAATGAACTCCCCTGGCGAACCAATCTCTACTGTCAGCACTCGGGGGGTCCTGAGAGTGGAGAACTACTGATATACACGCACAGCTAGATGTCTTAACCATTTAATCCACATTTTAAATGTGACAGACAATAATCGAGTCGTTATATTGCTTTTTAACATATTGCAAGTAATTCCTATGAATTTGCCTACAACGGCACACTAAACTATAGTAAATACAAGCACTCCGTGTGCATGTTAATCTGACCCTATGCTGGACCCTCAAGTCTTTTTGCCGGATATGTTATTATGGCTTTCATGAGTAGATGTTGCATTATTTTTTTTAAAAGTTCAAAAGCCACGTTTGCAGTCTGTTTCTTGGGTACCTAAATGTTGTTCTTCAGTGGTTATGCAACTGCACATCGATGCTGTGATGGAACACACCATGAGACTATTCTGGCATTCATGTTAATTCGTGGTTTTCACATCTGGGAGCCTTTTACTGAAGTGTGGCAGTTACCTCTTACTGTAAATTCCCACTTAGGGACATGAATACATCAGCTTTTTATTTTCTCATATTCTTTTCCTTTCTTCATGTACAGCCTATGGAAAAAGGGAAAAAAGACCATTTTCCTCGTTATTAATTCTCTAATAAAATCTTTCATTTCTCACAACTCATCCACTCTCGAAGACTAGATCTCTGTTGGGTCTTTCTTTGCATCCTATTTACTGCTGCTTTTCTGCTCTAGGGGGAGTCCATCATGGCTTCCAGCATCTCCAGGAATAGTTTGTGCATGGGTACACCGCCGCGGGTCTTGATGCTGTAGAAGGTGGTAAGAGCACGGCCAGCAGTCTGTCGGAGGAGAGGCAATGTTAAAAGGAGGCGTCCCGCCCGCTGGGGGTCGTCGGGGCGCCGCTGACATTCCAACTCCAGCAGGGCCTGGTGGAGGAGGTCCCGCAGCTTCTGCACGGCCTCCATGTCCTCGATGTAAACGGAGTCTGACAGAACAGCAGGGAGCACATGGTAAGGCACTGTGTAGGGGGTTTACATTTTCTCAGCTTTTGCCGCACAAAGAAAGAAAGTGTGTGTTGCCCAGTAACTTACCACAAATACAAACTAATGGCAGCCTTTATTTACAAAACAAACAGTGGATCTGTAGTGGAAGCAGGACACGTTATATGATCTTCTGTTGACAGTAATCTTGAGTGAACCTCTAAGGGAAGACTACATAAAAGGTTACGACTGATGACCTTGCAACAACTATTAAACTATGTGAGATGTAGTAAATTGCTATATGGAGTACAGATATTAATTGACGTAGCATGAGACCCGCTTTGTCGTTTCGCTTCGGAGTATGTGTGGCGTATAAGCGTGGATGATCGTATGGGGAGTGTGTGTTTTTGTATTTTGAGGGAAGCAGGGAACGGGGAAAGAGTCTGGAGAGAGCGGAAGAAGTGAAGCGCCAGAGCAAGTTTATACGTGTTGAGGTCGGAAAAGGTGACGGAAGATGCCAGAAGAACTGGCTTCAAAATAAAAGTGACCAAGAACTGACTTCAAAATAAAAGTGATCTTCCGGCGAATTTGAAAGTCAGTCAGTAATAAATAAAGAAATAAAACCAAATTAATAAATATTAAATAATAAGTAAAATTAATGATCATTTTAAAAACACCTGCAAACTGTATTTCGGAGAACATTTGTATTTTAGTTGTGTGTATGATTAGTCAAACTTAATAAGAAGACATTTCCAAAGATCAATATCACTTCGGTATGACAGTACACCACCACCTCAGAGTGTTCAGATTAGTTTGCTGGAATAATCACGCTGGTATGATCATACGCATCAAAGGGTCATTTTGGTGGCTGTGGTTTGTGGTGCTGTTGAACTGCATTGCATTATGTTGCGATTATATAACTGAGGGTATATTAAATATTACCTCTGAGTATAATATAATACAATTTAGCAGCAGCACAAACTGCTGCCTCCGAAATGATCATAAAGTTTAATGAACACAAAAATTGAACATTAGAACCTTCATGGCAGCAAATTTCATTGCAGGGCCGCTGTAATAGAAGGCATTAGTTTCAGCTATAAACAAGCTAATAATGTCCCTAATAAACCGTAAACAGAGTAGTTTTTCATTTACACTATGAATATTTCACTTAGTTTGGTGTAATGTTTCCCATGAAATTTGTTAGCAGAGGGTGGTGAGCACTGCCCCTTAATGCAGGAAACCCTCATATGATCAATAATACCACTGGTGAACCCTAGTTTGATACCAGCTCTATGAGATGCAAGTAAATAGTGCTTTGTCAAACAATCAATATGTCTGCTTCTGTTCAACTACACAAGTGTAAGTACCTGAGTTAGTGAGTGCGATGGCTTTTAGCATGACAAATTCCTCCCGGTCCACGTTTAGCGCCCGGAAACGGCGAGCGAGTTGACTAATTGCTGCATTTAGCTCTGTCAGTCCAGCAACACGTGACATCTCCTCGTCAAGGACAAAATCCTCCGCGAACACCACCTCGTCCTCGCAGCCGAGCGAGCGGTACGCTACGCCCAGCACCAGCACCTCCAGCCACACCGACTGCAGCACGGACATCTGGTCCGCTAGGGACAGCGACAGGAAGCCTGCAGAAGAACAGACGGATGGAAAGAGAGAGAAAGAGAGAGAGGAGGGGTTTCAATGAAGAGGAGGCAAACTGGCAATAGGTTCACATTGCTGCACTATCCCATGTCTTTATAGTAGCCAAACAATGGAAGCAGGTGACCCAACTCTAGCTTGTAATGCAGTTAAGCACTGTTTTAGTAAGGCTATAACAAAAAATTAATTCCGCATCTGATTTTTGGGTGTGCCAACTGCCTCTTTGAGATGGCACAGGTACACCCTGGCACACCTGTGGCTACACCACAGGCCTGAGTGAAACATGACACAGCACGTTTCTTCCTGGTGAGACTTACATCTCTTCCACTGGTGCCATGCCATCACTGCCTCTCCTCCCCTATTTCATCCTCTCTGCACCTCTTACCAGGAATGTGTTTGGCCCAGCCGATGATGACGACCAGCTCCCGGTCAGCAAGGTCACAGAGGGTGGTGAGCGTGCGCTGGGCTGTGTCGGGCTGCAGGGGGTCAGGCATGGCGAATAACTTTTCTGGCTCTGCCACTAGAAGGTGGGACACAATGATGTTGGAGGAACCTGTGCCACGAAATAGACACAAAACAATGGATTAATATGATGCACAGGTAAACAATCGGAATGTACATTCATAGACACACTGATGTATATCAACACTGTCATAAACTAATACATTCAATTTTGCTTTACACAACATACTGCTCTGTACTAGTGTTGACTATACTATACACCGCACTGTATTCATGCTGCAAGTTCCCATATCCCTATTTCAAATATAGGCTTTAGACCTATTCTTATTACCAGACACATGTTCTTATTTGTTCTGAGTTTTTGCTATTAACTCCTCAGTCAGATTATGTTCATAGTTCATCTAAATTTGTGCAAATTAGCACAAAAAAAACAAAGGACTTGCACTGATCCATTTTTCTGTCAGTAGAGGGCGCCGTTTTCTAACCAATTCCAATGGCTTCGAAGTGTTTCCTGTGTTGCTTGTACACTCTTGGCACCTTGTGTTTCACCCAGCCAGCATGTCTCACATTTTTGGGAGGAGCACTCTGAGCTGCTCAAGTTTAAAGGAAAACTAGAATTACCACCTCAGGGTTGTATGCCTCCGCCAAGCAGTCAAGTTGCAGTTTACATTCCTGTCTGTCCAAAATGTCATCAGGTCATTATTTTATCCTCTTAGACATTTGTGTAAAATTAGCATGTGAATTTTTGAGTTATAAAAATGTGTTTTGTGAGGTCACAGTGACCTTTGACCACCAAAGTCTAATCAGTTCATGCTTGACACCAGCCCGGTGTCCAATTTGAAAAAATTCCCTCCAGCCGTTCCTGAGATATTGCGTTTGCGAGAACGAGGCGGACGTGAGGTCACGGTGCCTTTGACCTTTTGACCTCCAAAATCTAATCAGTTCATCCTTGAGTCCAAATGGATGTTTGTGCCAAATTCTGAGAAATTCCCTCAAGGCGTTCCTGAGATACTGCGTTCACGAGAATGGGACGGACGGACAGACAACCTCAGGCCACAGCTGTTGCCGGCACGGAGGCATACAAAAGGTTTAACTCTGAACTCTCCATCTCTACTTCTGAATCAGAAGAGCACAGAAGGGACCTCCCAACTGAACTGCAGCCGACTACCCAAAGCTTATATTTGTGTTCTGTGGTTACTGTGTTTTTATTTGTCTGGACAGTGCTGCTGTTGGTAGTTACATGTAGCTTGCCAGCACACAATCGATCAACAGTTGATAACAGCAGTTAGTAGCTCTGGCTGATAGTTGCCATTTGATAGTTAAACCAAAAGAAATGCTGTGCCACTTTTCATCTCATTTGCACAACTGGATTATTGTAGTAGTATTACACTATGCTGTCTTTTGTCGAACAAAACACTAATGACACGACGGGAATATAAATCCCACCTTTTTCACTCTCCTTTGTCAGCGGTAAAGGGGCACTCTGGTATGTTGCATTCTCCACTTCGGGGCGTCTTTTGTACTTCTGCCGTCCACCTCTGACCCTGTCAAGACGAACTCCTACATTGGGAAAACACGGAATAAACATACACCATATTTAAAAGATCAGCACGAAGACCCTTCAGATATAATATTATAGAGCGGCTATGGAGCTGAACACTCACCCTCTTTCAGCATGCCTACTTTGAGGCACTTGGTGAAGCGGCATGCTTGACAAGCCTTTCTGCGCCTCTTGGTGATCTCACACTCGTTCGATGCCGGACAGCTGTATTCAATGTTGCCTTTGCGGAAGAACGAAAAATGATCAATTCACAGTTAAGATTATTAAGAAATACAAATATGAACGAGCATTTGATGTGTATGAAAACCACCTTCTTGACTTTCTTAAATCTTTCTGATCTTTTAAACATCTACAGACAAGCTAATGTGTTCATGGTTTTTTGTTTAACAGACCAGCATGAAGCGGATGGGGAGGCTGTAGCGGCAATATACTGAGGCGTGTTAAACAATAACACTATTAGGTTGTGATGTGGGTCCTTTTTCTGCATTCCTCAGACCTTTTCCCTACTATGTGTGCAGTAAACATCCTGTTTCTCTCCAATAAAATACATAGAATGTATGTATTTTGTCACAGAGACAAATATATATTCAATATTTGTACTATTTACTGTATCTTAATAGTTTTAACTAATTTAACTAACTGTGCTCTCATGGTTGAAGGTTAAATGAAAGTAGTTTTTAATGCATACTTCCCAACCCTTCCGATTTTCATTGCACTCTCCCGGTTTCCTTGTCCCGTATTCTCCCGATTTATGGCAAATTTTAAGATAAGATAAGATATTCCTTTTTTAGTCCCACAGTGTGGAAATTTGCACATTTTCACACCTTCTTTTCCCTTTTGTTATCTCACCCTGTTTCTGGCACTGTACAGCGTATATGATCCCTACTGTTTCCACCCCGAGGACAATACGGCTACACCAAATGTGGTTTCCCAGCGGAAGAGAGCTGCGAATTATTCAGATTTCTTTCCTGAGAATTAAAAGTAAAACTAAAAGTAGGCCTATTTAACATAAAAATGCTGTCGCAGTGTTCGTTACTTATTATTTTGTTATTTTCATTCTTTAAAAGTCACCAGAACACAGGAAACAAAGTCTCTGAAACTCAAATTTTTCTGGGAAAGGACCCTTAAATCCACCGCTTTGGGTTTTTTTTTTCCCCAGAAGGTTGAGTTAAGGGTGTAGAACTGGGGGGAAAAGGAGGACATACAGGGCCCTCATGTGAGGAGGACCCACAATGATACTAGAATGAATAGCTGTGGATGCAGGAAGGTGCCCATAGAGAATGCCTATGTATAGGGTCCAGAATTTAGTGCTACACCCCTGGGTGGAGGTTAATAGCAGTCAGTGACACACAAGAGACTCCACATTTAACATGACTGAAGTACTCCGAATGTAAAACCTGTCAACTTGTTACATTACAGAAGGGATCAGAGGAGAACATTAACTGCTTGTTCTGCCATGCCGACACTTAAGCACACACCTTGGATGGTTCTCTTGAAGAATGCTTTGCAGGCCTCGCATGACGCCACGCCGTAGTGGTAACCCGAGGCCACGTCCCCGCATACTAAGCACAGCCTCTTCGGTAGCGTGCTCAGGGCGTACTTGCATCGCCCCGCTCCGTTTCCAGCGGAGCCCTCCTCTGGCCCGTCCCCACCCTCGTCTTTGAAGTGGCAGCGCAGGGCCGGCGTGTAGAGTGGCGGCGAGTAACGTTTGACGCCGTCTCCTCTGACCCCTCCGCCTCCGCTTTGAGACGAGTCTGAGGAGGCCCCGCCAGGGCTGATCCGACCTCCCCCGCCCCCCTCTGGACTGCTCGGTTCTGCCTTTATGTAGACGTCTGTCCGACGATCCCTGGAAGACATGATGTCTGGAGGGGAAAAAATAAACAACAAAGTAAATAAAGGCATACAACCTTTTACCTCACGTTTCTATTTTAAACTACCTTCATGTTACCTGGTAACGTGGAATTTCAGATTGACTCCTATATCTAAGCACAGAGGCATTTTCAGCATTTTCAGAATTACGATCACTGCAATTCACATGTAAATGTCAGATTTTTTCCCTTTGTGGCATCTTCCAACTAAAAGAGAGGGTGGAAGAAGTGCCATCATGGCTTACAGGACCCTACTTCTGCCTAAGATGCAGTCTCCAAGCCTTTTCACCAACCATAACCGATCATCACCTATGCCTTTAGTTTATCCGTGTGGGATGGTTTGAGAGTAAACAAAAGAATCAAAGGAAACAGGCAGCCAAAACGCAAAATGGATACAGGCAAAACTTTGAACTGGGATTGACGATCTGTAAATGTTGCCTCAATCCAGTAGCAAAACTGCATTTAGACCAACGTCTAAGATCAGTTAAAGCCTAACATTATGTATGAAACGATTCCTCGAGTAACTTGAGTAATTTGATTTCTAAAAATCATGTAATATGGCACTTAAATGCACTAAATGGGTTTAGTTTTGACAAATAATAGTATTGCAATTTAAGCAATGTAGATTTAAAAAGGAAACCAACTGATTGTTCATTTTAAGAGAAATATGTGTATATTTACTATTGCTTTTTATACGTTTACTAGATTAATCGATGGAATGATCGGTAGAATACTCAATTACTAAAATAATCGATAGCGGCAGCCCGACCCAACATACGCTAAACTGCCCCCTGTGACAACCAACCAAGTAACCTGTGGTGATGTAAGATCATAGTCATTTTGCATTATCAGCACTCTAACATGACAAAAAGCCTGCTCGTTCCCTCTCTTGTTCTTCAGCAGCACTTAGTTCCTCTGTTGTCTGTGCTATTCTTTCCTCAGTTAGGCTTTTTAAGCCATCAAAAACACCTTAAATTCTCCAAACCACAACCTTTCAAGCCTAAAATAAAACCACAGTCTTCAAATCATCCCCGCAGTGTGAAGCCTTTGTCTGTGACATTTCTAGACATTAAAATAGCCAAGGTGACAGGATGAAGGTCGCTATGCTCATAAACAGTGACCGCTCTTCCCTATTCAGACACATAACTTATAAGGCGGTAAGAGCACTGCGGCAACCTGCTTGCCTGCTGAAGGCTGTCTATAGTTCTCAATTTAAATACAGAAACAGGCATGATAGATACTTCATGCATTTGTTTATAAATCCAAATGCAAGCACACAGAAGGCTCATCAGTCCAAAATTATAGTTAATATATAGTATATTACAACCGTAACTTCTTAAATGAGAAAAAGAAAATCTGTGGCACAATTTCAGCACTGCAGAGGACAGAAGAAGTTTCCAAAAAACCACTTACCCTTCACTGACGTTTATCATTAAATCCATTGCAATTTTCATAATCTCAAGAGACAACAACAAACAACTACTTTTACACACATCCGCTCACAGACACACACTAGATTGCTCAGTTTCAGCTGAGTATCTAAGGTCAAGATTGCCAAAAATGCAAAAAATCAAACTGCAAGCTTTATGATTAAATTGAATTGATTACCAAATGCTGTATACTTTGGGAGGAGTAAGAACATTATGACAATTAAAAGAAGAGATTTAATTTCTTAAGTGAGTGTCCGGTTATGACCTTCCACAACCGAATGCAATGCCTGAATGGTCAATATGAATGGTTAGATAGGCTGCCAACTGTAATTTTGTTTCATGCTTTTAAGCTGCAATTGAACTTCCTGTAACTTACTTCTAAACGCCAAATGTCAGGGCTCTTAATGTCAATCATACATTGCATCCATTATAAATTAGATAATTAGCCTAAAAACAGTCTGATCTCTTTGACATACATACAGTATAATGTAGTAACATCAAATGGGCATCTGTGTCAGGTGGTGTCTTGCATTTAAAGGTACAGTTTGTAGGATTTGGTTGCATCTAGTGTTGTGGTTGCAGATTGCAACCAACTGAGTACCCCTCCGCTCACTCCTCCCTTTCCAAAACCGTGGTAACGCCGTCCAAGGCCATCATAACCATAATAACACTATTTTAGGAGCAACTGTAGTCAAACAGCAGCTGGCGGTACCACGGTTTCATCCTCTGCTGCTCACGTTAACGCAGTTTCACAAGCGTGTCGGAGAACTACGGTGGCCCTCAGGTAACGTAAAAATGCAAAAGGCTCTTGCTAGAGCCATTGTTTGGTTTGTCCATTCTGGGCTACTGTAGAAATATGGCAGAGCAACATGGCGGAGTCCGTGAAGGAAGATATGAAGGGCTCATTCCAAGCTAACAAAAACACAATGACTCTTAGTTTCAGGTGATTATACACTGATGAAAACATAGTTATGAATATGGTATTACATTTCTGCTAATAGATCCCCCCAAATGTTACACACTGTTCCTTTAAGCAACCTAAGTATTTGAATATTTGTGTGAGCAATGTGACCTACACTCTCCTGCCCCAAATTATGATAATTAATTTGGAATGTAGGTGTGTCACTCCTGTAATCACCCCCCTGTGAGGGGACCCAGGCAGTATACTGTATTAGCCAAACAAAGACTAATTGTTCATGTTTCATTACACTGTCTGAAATTAGCAAATGATGATGGAAATGTAGATTCTGCTGATGTTAAATTAACTTCATCAACAGCACTTAAGGGATCAGAAATGGGTGAAAAGGGAAAAAAGGATCAACAAGGGGCATGAATTGTAGTGTGTGTGTCTCTGGGCTTCAACTCATCAGTGGATAAATTAATGCAGAGCCTCACTCCAACGATTGTGCTCTTGTCCCAACTTAATACATCACTGTGCGAGGACGATCTCTGCAGCCTAAGTAGCCCCAATCCGGTTAAAAGACCTGAGAGTGACTTGTGATTTTCTCATGTGTGCATACCGGCAATGCACTGCTATTACCAACCCATTTTTCCTCGTTTATCAGTCGGGCTGATAATCCTGTTACAGCGTGTATATGTACAAAGTGTTGCAATGTGTAAAATGCATTGCTTATCTGTTCAATGCTCCAATCACTCACCCTGCCCACAACGACAACATTACATGCAGTTGTATGTTCTGTACAAACTGGTATGGGTTACTGACCTAATTAAAATAAATATTCATAAAAGGCTCTTGGTATTTACTTTATGGTCAGGGCCGGCTTAAGGCATAGGCCATATAGGCGGTCGCCTAGGGCGCCACCATCTGGGGGGCGCTGATCACTCTCTAAAAAATATATACTGTATATATATATATATATATATATACGTATATGTATAATAATATATTTTTTTTAAATGCTGGTGGGCGCCCTTCTTCATTTTCTGCATTGAAGTAACAAAGGAACAAAAATAAATAAATAAATACACTTTTTACCCCTGTAACTCTCTTTCTCACACTTTCTGCCCAGCCGCACTTATTTGTAGTGAAACTGACTAAACACTTTTAAGCCAACAATATCAGGGACCAATTGTTTATTTATATAAGAATAAATTCAGTTATTTATGAAAATAAAAATCTTAATTTTTGTCTTAAAACTACTGTGACGTCTGATGTGTGTTGTGGTTTACGGGGCTAGGGTTAGGGTTCTGGGGGATTGAACCCTAACCCTAGAGTGTCACCACCACCTATGGTAACGGCAGGGGGGGGCTCCAAATCCGAATTTTGCCTAGGGCACCAAAAGGGCTAGAGCCGGCCCTGTTTATAGTACATACTGTATAGACTAGATATAAGAGTTGTATTATTTATGCAGCCTCTAAAAATATTAACTATCGTCTTGACTACAATAATATCCCTCAACAATCTGTGTGTTTATGGCATATAATCAATAACAGCTCAGTCCTGACTGCAGGACTATGAATATATGTTATATATTACTAATTTATAGACCTATATAATAAACAGGCCTCTGCTGACAACTTAACATCCAGATACACTTCATCGCAGAATGCATTTATTGGATACTGTGTTTTAACGTATCTGTTAAAATACTTTTACCTCTATCCTTCAGTCAGTGCATGTACATGAAAATGTGATTTGAAGGGCGATCAAAGCTTTTCAATATCAGTTGTATAAACTGGGTTAATCCACTGAGAGAGAAAAAAGAACAGGAAGGAGGATCTCATTGCATTGATGCTATCATCCAGTTCCTGGAAGTCAACATGCAAACAAAATCCTCACACAGAGTATGTGCTTTATATGCACAATACGATATGTAATACAAGGACGCGTGGCAGCTATAGATAAAGACTTTCTTTTTTTTACATCCTCGCTTCAAGACCTCACTCATTGCAAACCCAAGTATGCCCTTTATCATACATTTATTGCTCCCAGCTGATAATCCAATCCTGTAGTAGCTGGCTAGTCCACACACTTTCTTTTGGAGTTTGCCCCCCTCTGGTCCTGATTGTAGCACTGTTTGACAAGAAGGCAAGGAGGGGTGGGGGGGTCACACAGCAAAACCATGTCTGTTTAAAGTTTAGCTCACTTGGGGCTGAGTTTACAAGCTCAGTGAATGGATGAGCCAATAACACCAGGACTAGTACAGTGAGCTCAGATCAATGTGATTTTTGCTCAAAGCAGACCAACAAGTACAACTCTACCATGTGCACTTCGAGATCTCTTTTGGCTAAAGGGGAACATCGGTTTCAGTACAGGAAATGTCCAATATCCATAACAGCTATATGGTTATTATTCATAATAATAATAAAGCAGATTAAACAGTGCTTTCGTTGCCTATTTATATTCAACTCACCACAGGAACGTGTCGTGTGTACTGTAAACTAGTGTACCAGCATGTTTTTGAGTAGCTTTAGCATTAGCTTTAGCTTCACAACAGCGAACACATACTGCAGGTTAGCTTACCCTTTAGCTAACTAAGCTAGTAGCAGCTAGCGTTAATCCTGACTGACTGACCGGTGCTCTCTCTCTCTGTCTCTCTCTCTCTGTCTCTCTCTCTCTCTCTCTCTGTCTCTCTCTCTCTCCTGCTGGGGGTTTATTTGTGTCACTCTAACCCGGACTATGCTGCTTCTTACCTGGTAGAGGTGACTAGTACAGCTCTTCACGGTGTGATACCATGGTGGCACAGGTTTGACAGGAACATTGGTCTCCAGACTGCCAGCGCTTTGCTAGCTTGTGTTAGTGGCTGTGTGTTGGCTGTGTGTGTGTGTGTGTGTGTGTGTGTGTAGAGATGGGCCGGGCTACAGTCGGCTCCCTCTAGATGTTAATGGTTGAAGCTAAAACACATACTGGGTCAAGGAGCACTCTGGGAACAGTTTGACACTGTGATCCTACAAAAGCAGTTTTCATCATAGCTTAACTGCCATATGAACTATACATGTCAGTAGATTTTATTTTTTTTTTTACATATAGGCTTGAATGCCATAAAAGAAAGAGAGGTTAATAGGATATGCTCAGTCCTAATTGTAAACTTGATATAGGCCTATAATAAGCTGACTGGCAAGGTCAGAAATGAATTTACTAAAAGTGTATTAACCATGAATCCAAACTCACTTTACCTGACAGGTGATATTCCTAATGATGAATGACTGGTATCATCATCAATCAAACCAAAAACAATAAACGTTAAGTTATGGAATCATTGGGCCCCTCCCGAGACAACATTTGTATGTGGGGCCCATGTGGGTAGTAAATGGGCTGAAAAATGGGCCCTATATGGGATTGTCCGCGGGTTCCATAATGACCCCATGCCAATTGCCCACATGGATTCCATGCAGGATTACAATGGGTGTTATGTGGGCCCCAACTGGGCAACATATCCAAGACCCATCTTGGTCCCAGCTTTAAGTTCTATGTGGGTTACTACATGGGGACTACATGGGCTGAAATATGGGTTGTAAGTGGGTTTGTCCACAGTTTCCATGTTGGCCCCATGCACTAATTTCCCAGTAGTGACCCAACTAGGACCCACACAGGTAGCCCACATGGGGAGCCAATGTGGGACCAACTTGGTTGACCCAAGTGGGCCCCAGATAAGATGCCCATTTTGGGCCCATACCCACTTGGTACCCAGGTACCCCCAGCATAACCCATGTGGGGCCCACATGACCATGTTGGCCGGGTTATAAGCTGACTGGCAAGGTCAGAAATTACTTTACTAAAAGTGTATTAACCAAGAATCCAAACTCACTTTACCTGACAGATGATATTCCTAATCATCATCAATCACCCAAAAACAATAAACTTTAAGTTATGGGATCATTGGGCCCCTCAGACTGATACTTTGACTGCTCCTGTCTCCTCACACAGGATTTGGGATGTTCTCATATTGATTTATAGAGCAATCTTCTCTCCCCTCTATACACTATTTGTCCCTTGTTTATCCTTTTGGGGTTTGCAGGACAAACCCTTTCAACATGCCCTATGAGTTGCTTGATTGCAACAGAATGATACACACTGTGCAACCACTGGCCGCTCGTAATATTTTGGATGTGAAATGAGAAGCCAGCACTGTTTTTCGATTGTTTTTTGCTGCATTTCTCCCTCCACGTCCCTCTCTTGGCTACGAGTGTTTTTTCTAAACAAGACGTTAACATCGACAGATAAAAGTCCATCACAGCCTTGCAAGAATGAACTTTGCAAATAACAGACCCTATAGTTGAAGCGTAGCATACGTATTTCATAAAAAGGTGATGTGAAAACATTACCTGTTTGCTGAGCTGGAGTTTGAAGCCTATATATTTGTGCCTCCCAGTGGTAGCTCAATGAAGTGCCGTTGCTTTGGGTTGAAGTCAGCAGTTATCGAGACACCTGCAAAGTAAGAAAAGGTCTTTTTAGTGCCGTCACAGAACTTCACTTTTCATGTTCCCACCTGCCATTTGTCATTTTAATGGTCACAACACTACATATTGTACAGCCTCATAATAGCCATGATGTCTGAGAACTGGTTGTACACACAGATTATTAAAAGTACCAGAGAAAACCTATATGTTGTCAATAGTTTTGTTTCCTCTGTAGTAAGTCATGTGTATGATCATTACCGCTGACTTTTCCTTCCTAAAATACATATTCCACTGTATCTATCCAGATTTCTGCACGCTGCACGAGTACCCTCCCCCTTGTGCTGCGTGACACACTCCAAAGGTCACAGTCACAGGAATGCTTGAAGGACAGACAGAGTAAAGCCAACACCTTGTCTCTCGCTCATACAAAGTCATAAGCTGAAGTTTGGTGATAACTCTCTGTAAATAATTAAAGAGTTTAAAAAAAATTGCATGAAACATAATTTCAGTTACTCTTTAAAGTGTAAACACGGCTATGGTTTTTTGACATTTTAAAGAGCATTAAATGCCAAATTGCAGCAAAGAGGAGACCTCAGTTTATTTTTTACTGCAACTTTAAGCTTGAGCAACAAGACTAATATGTGGAAACAAGCTGTGAGGCTTTATTCTTATTCTTTGGAACTGACAACTTTATTTTTTCCAATAAGAAGATTAATTTGAGTTAAAGATGTAGATTTTGATTTTCTAATTGGCATAAACTCAAATAATTCCTCTAAATGTCATCTCTGAATACACTTTTTTCCACATATGAAAAGTCAAATGCCATAAGACATAAACAAGACCTTATTTTGTCTTAAATGGATTCAAAGCTTTCTTATCATACTCTAGTTAGGGTGTCTTTGTCACTGATAATGCATCCCACTGACTGTATATAGCCTATAAAACTCCTAGTTTAAATGCGGCGCGCTGTGTGGAGACGGAGAGAACAGCACCCAGGGGTGACCTTGTCTACTGATCTCGGACCGGTGAAAGGTTAATTGCCATAGTGGATTATGCTTTAAGATCAGTGACCTCAATCCTGGTCCAGCAGCAGGCTCGGTGTCTTGCATAGTTCAGTGTGTTAGTTAGGGACAGAAAGAAGAATAACTCAGGTATGTGTGGGGGGGTTAAAATACATAAACAAAAATAAAAAAGTGTGCACAGTTGAAGAAGTGCAGGGTGGTATTTGCCCATGCAGGATAATTGGAGACAATTATCCACTGCATCTTATTCAACCATGGTTCATCATTTACTCAATAAATGAGAATGCATCTCATTTATTGAGGCATTTTGTGTGTGGGGGGGTTTAGCCATTGCATAGAGTGTTATAGCATGCGTGTAAATTAGCCAGGGGGTAGTTTATGAGTATAGCTTGTAGCCTACTGCACATTATTACACAATGTAGCTTGCTTAATGTGTATTCAGCAGCTTGTGTGCCCCCTACCCCCCAATAACATGATCAGGCGAACTTAGTTCTGCCAGGCGAACCGTGCATGCACATCAGGCTACCATGGAGACAGCTAGCTGACATCTAGCTGCACACACAGTAATAATAATAACCCACTGTGTGCTGTGTGTAGGGGAAGTAAAGCTACTACTTACTGGGAAATGTACAAACATCACAGGGTTGTTGTTTTTTATATCTGAAGTCAGTGAAGTCTTTGCGGCTGGCGACAAGTCCACAGTCGGTTGAACCGGTTTAACGGCGCTGTCCAAGCCTCCAAGCACGGTTCCTCACATCGCATCACGACGTTACCGGATAATTAGGCGATAACAACAACCGGCGACAGACAGACAGTTTTCTTCTCCGCCTGTTCTTCTCCGGGTTCCCGTACCACTGGTGTTATAAATTCTTCGCCTGCCACACAGCTGAGGTTTGTAGTCGAAACCAAAGACTTACACCGAATATCCGGTTGAAAAAAAAAGTTTCACAATAAAACTTTGTCGATTTCAATTTCCATCGAGACAGACAACGTTCTAAACCAAAAGTGAGGTATAATATGAGAGAGTCGTTCTCTACTATTTGAATGTGCAAAATGCTCCCCCAGAATAACGGGTACTGAAATTAACACAAATCACAAATTTTACTCGCACAAGCTCAAACTAAGCAACTTCCGGTTTCTTCCCGGCTTCCGCTCTGTAGCTTGACGCAGCTCAGTGACGTAGCTGTCTTCTCTCCTCCCTCTGCTCCAACTTGCGTCCGCTGTGTCTCCGTTACGTCCGTACGCACCTTCCAACAGCGTCATCGGCATTAGAATAAGGGCCTGCTGCAACTCGTGAAAAAAGATATGACCCTATGGTCTACTTTAGGCTAATCCTAATAATGTAGTCCAGGTATATTTCTTAAAGAGCGTTGATTTCAGATCAGCTGTCTACAAATCAGCTGTTTCTTATTGCCACTTGACCATCTGTTCTTTGCAGCAGCACACTTCCCCCCACTGAAAATAAAAAAAACATGACATTCCTACAGGGACTTAAATACAATTTCAATTTAAATGAAGCCTATTTTGCTTTTGGCCTTATTGTAGCTTCATTTTCTCCTCTTGTAGTAGCTTTGATGGCCTATTTAAAACATAAAATACTATACAATTCAATATTAGAATGGCTATTATGAAGATATTGTTCTTGAAATTATGTCACAAGCTTTTCTGTTGCAGAGAAAAATCAAAAAGAATGGGATGTGCATGTCCCTTGCAGAAACACCTCTATGGAAAATGTAGGCATGCTGTCGGTCTTGTGACACTGACCCGACTCTCTCTCAACCACCACCACTACACTATTTGGACAGGAGCCAAGGAAGAAGGAGATCAGGAGATCACTGCGATGGGATGAGAAGGGGGAAATGATTAAGGGATAGTAGTTTGGAAAAAAAAAAAAAAAAGGGAGTAGACTCCAATAGGCTTTGCCAGATGTATTATAAAAAAATTAAACAGGTCTCAGAGATCTCTCTTGTGTGTATGAATGTTTAATGTATAACAACAATTAAATGATTTTTTTCTATCTATTAGTGCCTGCTGCTTCTAGAAATAGGCTTTGCCCCCCCTGCATGCGCTCTCCAACATGCCTGGTAACAGCTGGCACAGAGAGGAGGGAAGTTGTCACGGAAGAGTTGACAACCTTGTCCACTAATTAAAAAGAAATGGAACAAGAATATGGAGGTTGGATGTGAAGAAAAGGTGTATAGGCTACTTTGGTGCGTATTTTCTCCCAAAGAGCCGCAGCATTATCTCTCTAATTATAGACCAATAAATAGTCTAGTCACTTTAAACCAATTGTATATTTCCTTCTCTTTGTGTCAGAGGTGCAGGACAGCTTTGTGTAGGTGTATAATATAGGCTGTGTGTTTTCATGTGGTCACATTAAGGCTGTGGGACTCCGCGGTGCGCGCATGAGAGGAAAAACTGACGGCAGTGTCATTGCGACCTTGAAGCAAGGTCACACAGTCTCTGCTGCAGACACTGCAATTCTGCGGGGCTGCATCATAGCCTACTGGTGCAGAGTCCGCATTTATCATCCTCTTAGAGCTGAAAGAGGACATGCTATATTCATTAGATTCACTCCAAAACCGGAACATTGGATTTTGTTAGACACAGTTTATGTTTTTGAGATTCACTGTTATTATAATAAAGGCTATACAACTATCCTACTCAGTCATCGAGGATAATGTGTTCAAGCTGGTGGAGTATACCTCCAGTGTGAATGCCAGCTGGGGTCCCTAGGGTGCTCCTTACAGCAGGTCCTGACCTCAGACAGGTGTCAGCTGATAGGCTACATAAATACCAAGACGCCATTGTGTGTGCCCTAATACACAAATAGCATTGGGCACTGCATCAGTGAGTCATGGATAACATAACTGATATAGAGCACAGTCTCCACCTATACTATAAACACATTGATCAGCTTAGTAGTAGCCCAGTTCTGAATACAGAGTAGGATTTTACTATGAGAAACAGCTTGCTTCAGTTTGTCCTATCTATCATTTATATTAAGTTTAAAGAGAAAACACCTTCCCTAAATCAGGTTATAACATTGTGGTATAAGGATTATCAATAGGTTATTATCTACAAATATGGACAGTTGTGCAACTAAATTGGAGATCAGAGCATCATGGCTTGATAATGTCATCCAGTTAAACCTAGGCAGACTGTTTTTGGCATCATTGGCCAAACATGCCATAATAACCTTTCAGCATAGTGTAATTCAAGTTTTCTGAGAGAAAAGTAGACTTCTGAACCTCCTCATGGCTCTGTTTTCAGGCTTTCGAAAATCTAGCCCTGACGGGAGTCTTTTGGCCAAACACAAGTCATTGTACATTTGTGAATTATAGAAATTATCCACATTATGGAGCAGGATTTGTCTCTAAATGACGTGATCACTGCCGTCTGTGTTTCTGTCATCAAGCTGAAGGAAATACTTGGAGTGTGCAAAACTGTATTTGGATTCTAATTTAGGGTGGATTTTCCCTTTAACTCCAGGTCAGGAGTGTAGCCTATACATCAGCACTGGCCATTATTTGCCCTCTAGTGGCAGCACAGTGGAACTGCACCAGCGGCACTGATGACGTTACAGCAGCTGAGTGTGTGTGTGTCCTCCAGTAAAAGGTCACCCCACTGCCACAGCACATCATCACTGCCTGCTGACTTCCTGATGGCAATGCCAGAACGCTGCCTTTACTTTTTACATATCCTGCGGTAAAGTGTCAGATTTCTAAAGGGCAGATGAACGGTCACTTGGTTTCTTCTCCTTTAAAACATTTTGCTTACTCACCATAACATTCTGCTTACTCGCCAACAGAAGGCAAAGTGCAATTTGTCTCGTTTCAAATCATTCCCAACAAACAAATGCAAGTCAGCTTCAGTCAAAGCCTTTGGTGTATGAAAGTATACTTTATAAGTTAGTCTTGGACTGTCATAAGGAGGGAAATGTGTCAGTGTATGCCATCTGCTGGTTGTGTTCAAAGAAAAAAATAAATCTGCATTCATTTCCTCAGAGTGAGAGGGGGGTAATTATAAAACTTTCACTTTTGTGTATCAGATATTTTGTGACATCAGCTTTTCTTTAAAAGATAAAACACAGACAACAAAAGAGCTGCAGACACAGTGTTGCAGCTGCACCATGTTTGTCCTTGGTTCCATTTTCAGATTGAAACACCAAGGTAGAGTTTCCAGCTGAGTATCACTTACATGGATCAACTGAGGAGAGACAGCACATGCGAAGAGGGCCATATTGACAACTTGAAGGGCAGTTCATAAAGTACATCCACATTACAGTATGTATGCTATTCAAATCCTGCAGCATATGTGTGGCCTGTCTCCACCAACCTAAACTGGTTTACAGTACATCCTTGCCTCCCTCTCTGTGCACACAATAGGGCCTGTGTTTAACAACTAATGTTGCCTGGATCAGTTTAAAACCTTGTTTCTCTTAGTGTCATTTTTAGCTGCTTTAGGGATGCCAATGTCGGTCGGCCCACCACTTTGGTCCAGACTGAAATATTTCAACAAACATTCATTGCCATGAGATTTCTTACAGACTTTCATGGTACCTAGAGGATGAATTCTAATGATTTTTGATGATCCTGTGACTTTCCCTCTAGCGCTATCATCAGGTCAAGCATGGCTGTAGACTCTTCATCTCAGGGCCGGCTTAAGGCACAGGCCATATGGGCGATCGCCTAGGGCGCCACCCTCTGGAGGGCGCTGGTTGCCCTCTAAAAAACAAAGCAAAAATAATAATAATATAATTTTTTTTATATGCTGGTGGGGGCCCCTCCACATTTTCTGCATTGAAGTAACAAATGAACAAATAAATAAAGAAAGAAAGAAATTCACTTTTCACCCATGTAACTCTCTTTCTCACACTTTTTCATCCGTCCGGCCGCACTAATTTATTAATAAAAGTGTAAATTGTAGTGAAACTGACTAAAAACTTTTAAGCCAACAATATCAGGGACTAATTGTTTATTTCTATCTTAATAAATACAGGTATTTATGAGAATAAAAATCAGAATTTTTGTCTTCAAACCATTGTGATGTCTGCGGCGGCGGCGGGGGAGGGCTTCAGATCCGAATTTCGCCTCCGGCACCAAAAGGGCTAGAGCCGGCCCTGCTTCATCTTGTTACACTTTATGTTCAAAACAGCTCCCCAAATTAGAAAGTGATTCCTCTTCA
The DNA here is from genome assembly GCA_916700685.1 of Adelosebastes latens. Lineage (NCBI taxonomy): Eukaryota > Metazoa > Chordata > Actinopteri > Perciformes > Sebastidae > Adelosebastes > Adelosebastes latens. The sequence goes on from CAKAKR010060094.1 coordinate 30,393, forward strand.
CCTTTCACCAATCGAGGTGGTTTGTAGGTGGAAATCTTGTAGGTGTTTAGACACTAAATTAAAGGAGCAGTGTGTAACATTTAGGGGGATCTATTGGCGCTCACTTTCCATGTACATACACACTCTACGCCCTGACCTTGCTATACTCCAAATGACCTATGCTGCTCTACAACAACTTTACAACACCACTAGATGCCGCCAGATGTTACACACTGTTCCTTTAATAGACATCTTTAAAAAGTGGTGACTAGGACATTTTATATGATGACAAAGTCAGGGTCCCTGGTTTGATTCTAGAAGAGGCTCATACTGCCACCAAGAGGTGTAGGACATATTTGTGAACATTTTCTACAGGACAGACCCTAAAACCTCCAGAAAAAAACAAAGATATTTGACATTAGTAATTAAATCTATATAAATACCATACTCCAGTCTGTATAGATGGTCCTCATGAAGAGGCACTGTATGCTGGGCGCTGTGAGAACCTCTACATTAAAGAGGACCTATTATGCCTTTGTGCTTTTTCCCTTTCCTTTAGTGTGTTATATAGTTTTTTGTGAATGTAAAAGGTCTGCAAAGTTACAAAGCCCAAAGTCCACGCCAAAGGGAGTTACTCTGCCCCCACAGAAACGCTGCTCCTGAACTGCCTGAAACACCTTGCTTGAAGTCCCGCCTTTTTCTTCCATAACGTGGTGATGTCACCAAGTAACACATTTGCACAGTAGCTGCCTAGTGGCTAGTTTGGCACGCCCTCAAACAAAGCTTGTTAGAACGGGAGCTGGAGCGGAGTCTGAAGAGTTTGGTTCGGTTGACCAATCACAACAGAGTGGGCCAGCTGACCAATCAGAGCAGACTGGGCTTCAGGAGCTCAAAGCATTTCAGACAGAGGGTGAAAAGAGGTGGTGCAGCACAGCCAATATAAGAAAAATAAAGCGTTTTTTTGAACATTGAAGCATGTTAAACATGTTCTAGTAGAAACCCAAAATACAAGTATGCACCTGAAAATGAGAATAATAGGTCCTCTTTAAGTTTGGGACACATATTGTAGCCAGATCCTGGTTTTCAGTGGCTGCGTGATTTGTGTTTGCTCTCTGGAAATCACCGATTGTGAGTCAGCTCTCCCTAATGCACCTGCTCGACCCAAGCTTTGTTAGACATGTTGACCTACTTTTTCAGGTTTGATGTGATTGTACTTGTTGACTTATAAGACACAGTGCTGCTTTCATTAAAAAAGTCTTTATTACATATATGCAGTACAGTAAGATTAATGCATTTGGCCATCAAAATGCAAATATTATGGTTGTAGACAGTATTTAAAAAAAGTTTTGTTACATACCAAAAATGTACAAGAGCCCGTTTCGCACCCGTTTGATTGTTGGCAGGATTCAAGAGTAACTGTCTCAGACCAGCGCAACCTCTCTTTAACATAAGCACTTCACTGCTGTGGCAACTTCCTGACCACATATGGTTTTTGGTTTCCTTGTCTGCTGCACTATTTGGTTGAGTAAGAGCTGGGAACCCTCGTGTTGAGAGAGTGCATTTCTGTCTCGGCCCAGTAGAGAGCAGTAACTCCTCAGAAAGTAATGGGAACATTGGCATAAAAATCATCATCTCTGATTGAGGCATACACACTCGCATGCTAAGAGCATTAAATGCAAACCACAAGTGGCTAAGGCTTCTGCAACATGTTTTCATCTCAAGTGTCTGTAAGTAAGCAGCAGTACATATACACAAATTAATTGCTACATTGAGAACTCCTCTGTCTGAACACATCTCATATTTCTCAAGTCGATACTTGTGCTAGCAGCGGAGTTTTTGTGATCAGCTTCAATCTTAAGCCTTCACTGGTAGACCTTGAACTGGTTTGGGGTTTCCATTGGGCTCCTTCTTGTCACGGTTGGAGCTGTTGATTTTGTTGTTCCTCTGTGGGACAGGTCTTCTTTGGCGTCTCCTCTTAGGCGTACGAGAGCGTGCACAGTTGGGTTGTGATGCATCCAGCAGAGGATCCAAATGTAGTTTGCCGCTCTGGGCATCTGAAGACTCATCGATAAAGGCGAGGTTCTCCCCAAAGTAGTCCAGAGGCTGAGACAGGTGGGGATCTGGAAGAGTCTCCTCCTCTTCAGGCTCTGGAGGTTTTTCTTCAGGCACTCGCTCCGTCTGAGTGACCTGAGAGTTTGTTTCTGATCCAGACCCTGATTCATTAGAGGAAGAGGAAGAGGAGTAAGATCCAGACTCTGTCTGACTCTCACGCCGCTCTTCTTGCCCCTCAGGGGCCCCATTAGCTGGCAAACCGTTACCATGGCTGCGAGGGCCGTGGCGGCGCTTTCGCCGACGCTTTTTGAAGGGGTCATCGATTTTTCCTGGAATGCGAAAATCCACCGACATATTCTGGATGTTTTGAGTCCAGTCAGTGGCGTGGGCCCGAAGCTCCTCCATCTAAGAGAAGAGGAAGAAACCAGAGATGACGGAAAGGAAGTGACGTGATAAGAACAGATGTGAGAGGAGGAGGAGAAGTACCTCAGCTCTGGTCTTCTTAGATAGAACCCGAAGCCAGTTACCAATCATTGTCAGGATAGATGCAAAGTAGGCAAGACCCAGCAAGATCCAGAACCACACCAAAGGCTTATACCAGTGGTCACTCCCCGCAACTCCAGAATCCCCTTTGAGAAGATACAAAGACACAGCAGCAGTGGTTAAAACGCAACACATCATTCCATCCATCTTTTTCTATGGAGTAAATAAACATTTAACATACTATATGGTAGATTAGATAATCAATGAGTCATCTCTCACAAGAAAAGAATTCTGAATAATTTATAAGGTAGATGAAAATTGTCTGCGCTAAGTGAACTTAATGCGTTACGACTGACAGTTATATTTATGGATGGCTAATTAAGTCGTACTCGTACTCATCTACAGATCAATGAATTCACCGAAGAAGCAAAAATGTGCAAATGGAAGTCAGATATAAACAAATTAGACTGCAACGGAAAACTGTGTTTTCACTTCAGCTGCTTTGCACATGTCCTGAGTAAATTTGTATTGATGTGTATTAAAGTATGATGACGAGCTATCAGCGCACAGGGTGCTCTGAAAGTTGAAACGGACTCTTTTTAAAGTCTTTTAATGGGGATGTATCGGTGCACTGATATTTGTATGCATCCTGGGCTCTGAGGTGCCTCTCTGATTAGCTCCAGTTCTGCTCTGACGTGACCTCAGGGTGAAAATAAACCCTACTCTCTTCTCTACATGCTGAAAGGACAAAAGGGCAGATTTAGTGATTTGGGGGTTCCTCTCAACACTTCTATACTTTCAATCCCCCTACATTTGACAGATTGATTTTATTTTTACTTCCAAAACATATGGCTAGTTTACATGATGCACTGTTCTTGAATAAACAAGACAACAGTATATAATAGTTGGTTCGTTTTTTCTGCTTAATTTGTGTGCTTTTGTCTTTTTTTTCATTATGTTAGCTTAATTTTCTCTCTTTTGTTTTCCTCCTTGCATTGAGGGGAGGTCCGTTGTATAAGCCTGTGGCTTCTTGACCTTTCATGTCACATTTCTTATTTTTATCTGGATTTTATGAAGTTCTATGTGTCTAGAAGGGATAGCACGGTGGTGCAGTGATTAGCAAGAGGCTCGCAGGTTGGAACCCGGCTTTGGGCCCTTCTGTGTGGAGTTTGCCAATCTCCCTGTGGTAGCTCTCTCCAAGTTCTCCAGCTTCTTCTACATTGCTCGTAGGTGTGAATGTGAGCGTGAATGGTTGTATGTCTCTATGTGTCGGCCCTGTGATAGCCTGGCAACCTGTTCAGGGTGTAACCCCGCCTTTGCCCAATGTCAGCTGGGATCGGCTCCAGCCCCCCCGCGACCCTGAATAGGATAAGCGCGTACAGATAATGGATGGATAATAAGTATAATAAGTTTCCCCTCATTTTGTCAACAATAATAATCAGGTAGTATAATAATTGTCCTGTAAAACTGTGAAAGAATCTATTTTGCATAATGAGTAGGCTACTTTTGAGTACATTTCTTTCTGATAAGAGAATTTACATTTACGTTTACTTCTAATAGAGTATTTGTTTTATAGTATCTTGTCATATTGCTCGCCTAGTTTTACTTAAAGGTGCAGTGTGTGGGATTTGGCGGCATCTAGCGGTGAGGTTGCAGATTGCAACCAACTGAAACCTCTCCCGTATGCCAAGAATGTAGGAGAACTATGGTAGGCGACGCAAATATGCAAATGGCCCTCTCTAGAGCCAGTGTTTGGTTTGTCCATTCTGGGCTACAGTAGAAACTTGGCGGCCGGCTCTGTGAAGAGGACCCGCACCCTGTGTAGATATAAATAGGTAACATCCTAAGGTAACGAAAACACAACGATTCTAATTTTCAGGTGATTAAACACAAAAGAAAACATTATTAATACTATATTTCATTTCTGCCAATAGATGCCTCAAAATGTTACACACTGTTCCTTTAAATGATGGATCTGAACATTTCTGGGACCAGCATGCGTCTGCATTGTTTCTCTCCCTCTTTCTTTCTCTTT
>CAKAKR010060094.1:34961-50654 GCA_916700685.1 Adelosebastes latens
TCTGCTCTGGCGTGACCTCAGGGTGAAAATAAACCCTACTCGCTTCTCTACATGCAGGAAGGACAAAAGGGCAGATTTAGTGATCTGGGGGTTCCTCTCAACACTTCTATACTTTCAATCCCCCTACATTTGACAGATTGATTTTATTTTTACTTCCAAAACATATGGCTAGTTTACATGATGCACTGTTCTTGAATAAACAAGACAACAGTATATAATAGTTGGTTAGTTTTTTCTGCTTAATTTGTGTGCTTTTGTTGTCTTTTTTTGTATTTTTTTTTTATTATGTTAGATTAATTTTCTCTCTTTTGTATTTCTCCTTGCATTGAGGGGAGGTCTGTTGTATAAGTCTGTGGCTTCTTGACCTCTCCTGTCACATTTCTTAATTTTATCTGGATTTTATGAAGTTTTATGTGTGTATAAGGGACAGCACGGTGGTGCAGTGATTAGCAAGTGGCTCGCAGGTTGGAATCCGGCTTGGGGCCCTTCTGTGTGGAGTTTGCATGCTCTCCCCATGTTAGCTTTCTCCAGGTTCTCCGGCTTCTTCTACATTGCTCGTAGGTGTGAATGTGAGCGTGAATGGTTGTCTGTCTCTATGTGTCAGCCCTGTGATAGTCTGGCGACCTGTCCAGGGTGTGTTAAATGTCAATTTGTCAACAATAATAATCAGGTAGTATAATAATTGTCCTGTGAAACTGTGAAATAATCTATTTTGCATAATGAGTAGGCTGCTTTTGAGTACATTTTTTTCTGAGTTTACTTCTAATAGAGTATTTGTTTTATAGTATCTTGTAAAATTGCTCGCCTAGTTTTACTTAAAGGTGCAGTGTGTGGGATTTGGCGGCATCTAGCGGTGAGGTTGCAGATTGCAACCAACTGAAACCTCTCCCGTATGCCAAGAATGTAGGGAAACTATGGTAGACGACGCAAAAAATGCGAATGGCCCTCTCTAGAGCCAGTGTTTGGTTTATCCATTCTGGGCTACGGTAGAAACATGGCGGCCGGCTCTGTGAAGAGGACCCGCTCCCTATGTAGATATAAACGGCTCATTCTAAGGTAACGAAAACACAACAATTCTTATTTTCAGGTTATTAAACACAAAAGAAAACATACTTAATATTATATTTCATTTCTGCCAATAGATGCCTCAAAATGTTACACACTGTTCCTTTAAATGATGGATCTGAACATTTCTGGTTCCAGCATGCGGCTGCATCGTTTCTCTCCCTCTTTCTTTCTCTTTTCTTGAATGCAGATTTAATTTCTTGCACTTCCACAATGACGGTGATAGAATATAAGTTATTGGAGGGTGTATAAATATACATTATGTTAGAATGGGAACTTTAATATTTTGTATATAAACATGCCTGCCTGTTTATATGCCTAATGGTAAAGTCTGCCACTGAGAAAGGATGCCCTTTTGTCATTTTCACCCTTTCCCTCAGAGTCTGTGAAACACGTGGGTGGTTGATTAACTGTCGTATACCTGCAACATAGTCTCCAAACCCCACTGTTGTCAGGGTGATAACAACAAAGTAGGCCGACTCCAGAAGAGTCCACCCCTCCACCTCTTTGAAAACCAGGATAGGCACGGCAACAAAGAGCACGCAACCCAGCAGGATGGACAGGACGGCTGAGATCACTCGCACAATGATCGGACTAACTCGCCATTTCTGTCAGCAGAGTGAAACAACATAACGGGATGAGACAAATAAAAAGAAGTACATGTACAGTGCAAGAAAAGACGACATTGAAAGCTCTATTGAGGGTCTGACCCGGAAGAGAGTCTCTATTTTGGCAACAGTTTTCCTCAGCCCAGTACCCAGATGGTCTCCGACTCCAGCGAGCAGGATACCAAACATCGGGATTCCAACCAAGGCGTAGAAAATGCAGAACAGCTGCCCTCCTTCTGTCTTGGGGGAGATGTTTCCAAAACCTGAACATTTGAGGTCAGGGGAGAAAGAGCCGCCGATTTGAAGACACAAATATAAAGGTCAGAAAGTAAACAGTCAAAAGTATTTAATCAGAATGTATGTTGGCGGTCATATTGCTCCTATTGGACACCCACCGATGGTTGTGATGATAGTCCCTGAGAAAAAAAAGGCACTGGCCAGATCCCATTGGCTGACGAAGGTGAGGTTGCTGATGGGATCCACACCTGCACTGACGGCCTCCACTACTTCCTGGGATGGGAACGGTGGAGAAGAGAAGTGGTTAGTTCATGAAACAGTTTCAGCAATTGATATTTAAAGGTCTTATTGATAGGTGCCGATTAAAATTATGGCTTTCCTGAAAAAATATATGATTGTGAATTAATCATTTAAAAAATGTTGGCGGGTCCAAAAGGAATGTTTTGTTTATCTTTGTGGAAGATATCTGACGTTTGGTTCCCACTTCTAACAAGGCTTGTGAGTCAATAGTAAAACGACGTTGGTATCACGTCGTATCTGGGTCGTCAGGTAGTGTGGAAATAAACGATAAATGGTTGAGATTGACGGTAAGTGTCTGGCAACGACTTGTTGTGAATTAAATGCAATGGCTGAATTTGATCAATAGCACCTTTAATTGGATAATAAAAAGAGGGATTTGAAAACCTTACAAACTAGTCAAACATGATTAATTTCTGACATGTTAAAAGTTTCAAAGGCACACACATGAGCATGGGTTTCCTTTTATTATCCAATTAACTAGTCCAGTAATGTTGGAAATGCTGAAGAAAGTGCATTGTCATGGCATCAGCTGCAGGCAGTCAGTGACAAAGAAGTACAACTGTGACGGCTCTGTTCTGTCCCGAGTGTATCGAACCACTGCCAGCACAGCAGATAATTTAATTCCGCACCTAATTATCCGTTTTGTGTCTGTTGGTACTTGAAGACATTTGTTAACTCTCAAGTTAAAGCTGAGTATGATGAAGTTGTGATTGAACGTGGTGTCTGCAGACATTATTAGCCAAACTAATAAATTAGAAGCTTACGATCACAGAGACAGGGTCTGTGTCTGGTTGATCCTGTTTGTTGGACTGACGCCACTGCATAATGTCTGTCCCAACTCATTTGGTAAAATTGTTTGATTTCTATTGATTAATTAGTGTAAGCACCGCCGATAGTTTGCCAAACTAACACAGCACATTTTGAGTTGTGAAATAAGCTGTAGGCTACTTCCCAAAACTTGACCTCATATTACTCAAGCTGAGAACAGATTGTAGTAGGAAGGAACTTCTCTATTGAGGACCTGTTGAAACATCAGCTGACACTGGTTCAGTGAAACCTGACCCACAATGCCGCTTGTTGTGCAGAACAACATCTGAAGAGGTACTTTGTAACAGCTGCCTGCTTCAATCATGAATAAGATGACTCCAGTTCGTTTTTTTTTCCTGACAGCCCCTAACAATAGATACAAACAAATGCTTATTATATGAGTGTATTTCTATAACTATAATAATGTGGAAAAATGTAGGCCTACTGGAACTTTTTGTTTTAAAAAGCCACCAGATGAATGAGTTGGTATACAATGTCCTTATAAGTCTGAATTTAATCATTCTTGTTGCTTTTATCCATAGGTTGTTCAATGTTAAGTAAATACATGAATAAATAAGTGATTATAATATATGAATACATTGTGTAACATATATACAATTGTGTAACACAGGCCTTTATGAAACACTATTTTGTTTCAAAATTTTGTGGAATAATTTAATCTAAGACATTATTAAAACTCAACTTATTATAAAATGTTATTTAACCATTTTTATTTTTGTAATAACAGAGTTTTATAGGAGTTTATCTTTTATTTTATATGAAGCAATTTTATTTTAAAATGCCCCTTTTCCTTTTATTTATTTAGACACAAAACATCTCTGAAGAGCAAAAAGACATAGAGTCTTTCTAAGTGGTCGCTCTGACCAACAGGAGCTAGCGAACACTAACATCTTCACTTTGATGCTGAGTAATAATCTAAACTCACAAGCCAGCCTAGTTAGCTGGCTAGGCTCATTCAATCATTCATTCAATACTAATATTATGAGCACGATAGGCAATATCCTCATTATCCTTTCAGTCTGTTCATTTAATCAGTAAACAGGATGCAGTAAAGGAGCTCGCCAGATCTGTTTTCATCTTCCTTTAAATATTCAAAAACAAAATGTGACCATCGCGTTTACTTCTGTCTCATGTCCTTCAGTCCCTTTAACCTTTTTGCAAATGTCAGTGGCTAAAACCGTAATTTACAACTTTCATTCTGGAGCGAGGACAAACATCTCAGAATCACAGCACGGTTGCCAACTCGGCTCGTAGCGCTCAGCTTTCATGCACTTCGACACACACACACACACACACACACACACACACACACACAAACACACACACACACACACACACTAACACACACACTAGAGCTGACCCATCCTTACAGAGCTGCTCTGACCACACCTGTTATCTGGCCCACAGTTGCGCTGTGCTGCTCCACGGGGTCACAGACAGTTTCACTGACCAGCTCTAAACCAGATCATAAATCTGAAGGGTCACCCTGAGGACCCACAAAACTGATTCTATATAAGCTGCACTGTGAGGGGTCAAACAAGTTCCCAATTAATATAAAATGTGAAGCAGTCAGGCCAAAATATATTTTTAGCTACAAGAGGTGGTCAGTCTCAAAGCTTCAGACCCTGTTGTGTCTCAGACAGAGGTAGATAATAGTAATGGCAAATAAGTACACACAAAACTTCAATGCACTATTATATTAAATAAAATATTCCATAAAATGATCAGCTTCAATTTAATTTTGTAATATTAATTTCATGGCATTTCAGCTGTTTTGAATACAAAAGTAACTAAAAAGTAGTGGTAACTTTAAGTCTGCAAAGTCATCTTCATCAATCAAACAGTAAATACAACTACTTTATAATACTTTTCATTGGCTACCAACCTGGGGGTCAAGACCCCCAAAGGGCTCCCAAATTAAGTCTATGGGGTCACGAGATGATTTAAAGGGTAACTTTGGTATTTTTCAACCTGGATTTTCCCATGTTTTTGTATCCAAGTGTCTAATGGGTGGATGGTGAGTGAGCAGCATCAATGTAACGTTACATCCACTAAAAGTGCTTGTTTTTGCCACTGACAGGCTCAGATTGTTATTAGAAGTGTCTGACAACATTATGGAAAGAACCCTACAGAGAAATAAAATGTTTTTTTCTTACCTTTCACTTGATCCGGGCTGTTTTTTATAGTGTCCGAGTCCCGCTCAACGAGAAGTTTCGTTGTGAAATCTGAATATCCGTATTCTCTGGCTCAAATAAATACGGGCGACCATCGATTTCAAAGACCACATCCACCATGTTGAAATCATCTAAATGTTCAGCCATAACACTGAAACTCTTTTAGATAACACTAAGCTACGCTTTCTGTACTCCAACACCATAATGTATGTCAGACACTTATAATAACAATCAGAGCCTGTCATGGAAAAAACAAGCACTTTTAGTGGATGTAAATGACGGTGCCAGCTTGCCCCAATAAGATTACATTGCAGCCCGTGAGCAGCGGCCATGAGCAGCTGCCGTATGCAGCGCTCTCACTCAATACTGGACCAATTTTAGAAAGTGTTGTCCCTATTAGTCAGTTAGACCCAGAACATACGAAAATAGGGTCCAGGTCGAAAAATACTGAAGTTATCCTTCAAAACGGAGGGGAAAAACACGTAATGTTAGCTTTTTTGTGAAATACTAAATTCATTTACCTATTTAGGCCTGTAAAAATCCTTCAAATGACACAATCTCATGTCAAGGCCATAACCGATATTGCTTCATTTAAAGGGGTCACAAGCCCAAAAAGTTGGGCACCACTGCTTTAGGTAGCGCAAAATTGAGACAAAAGTGGTTGTGGTTTCACTAATATGCTCAAGCCCATCTATAGACCGATGATGATGATGCCCCGCCCACTGGAAATTGTAAGAACAAAGGGGAAGAGTAGCTTAGCCGTCCTTGAGAGACTGCACTGTAGATGGGTGTTTGTTTATCTGCTAAACACTTGGAAAATATTCAAAAATAAAAACTACATAATGAGCCATGAGAACATCTGCCCTACCTCTATAAGGGTCTGTAGGTCGTCCGGGCCCATGCAGGTGAAGTTCAACAGGAAGTCCCGGCGCGTGTCCTGCAGCTGCATGTGCTTGCCCTCCTCCCGTGGAGCCTCCAAGGAGCGGAACACCACGGCTCCCAGCACCAAGTAGAGAAGCACCCCCGTGAGGATGCCGAGTAGGGTTGAGCAGCGCATGCCTGTACCCCGACCCAGTCCGAACGCAGACTGCTGTTTCCCTCTGCCAGCCTCGGGGCTGCTGTGGCCTGGATCCCAGCTGCTGCAGCTGAAACATCAGCAACCGCACGGACACGAGGGTTTCACACTGACCACAGCGCCTTACAAGCAACCCCCGCTGTAGATGGGGCCTGCAGCAGCACGCTATTAGCTGCACATGAGGCATTAAATGGACTCAAGCCTCACCACACTGCTGACACACAGTAAATGCAACATCCCCGGTAAAACGCCAGTCATCTGACATGCACTGACACTCTGAACAGATGTGACTGCACGAGTACAAAAACGTAAATGTGTCCATGTCATCAATACACGGACAGATAATAGTTGAGCTTACCTGTCAATCCGCGGTAGTTGTCCACGCCTTCGTCTTTTCCAGTCCCTCTGCGCACCAGGCCTGAGGATGGAGTCCCTGGATCCGTAGCCACTGGGGAGCCCGTCCACCTCACACTCTGAAGGAGGGGACACTAGCAGAACAGTGGCACATATGTTCACATGCTATTCAGCATTTTACAACAGTGATTTAAAATAAGAGAACAACAAAAGCTGTCAGTATTGAGGCTGATCTTCAATGACGGGCAACAACAAGAAGTGAAACTCTCAGACGTGGCAGCGTCACATACTGAGTTGCTCATGTTGTGGAACCAAAGCGACCTGTAGCCATCTTCCAATCATATGCACCATGTAAGCATTTAGTTCAGGATTCCTATACATTTTACATTTCAAAATTCCATACTTTTCCAGACTCAAATTTCCAGTCTTCTCGGTAGATTTTTCAGACCATATTTGACTTTGTGACTCGGAAAGGATGCTGTGTTAAGATTTTACACAAAGTTTGCATCACAGCTTTCTTTTCCCAATTGGAATTGTTAACCAACCAGGCTTTGTATTTGGGATCGTCAAGCCAGCCCTCGAAAAACCTGCATTTACCCACCGTGGCCGTTCAGTCCACAGTCCTACGGAGAAAGTTGGACAACGTTTCACTGTCAAACGTCTTGGGGGGAGAGCTGTTTTGCAGGCTGTGCCCAGTACTTCTGCTACTCTAGGTGAAAAACAATTATGCTGCCCCTCTATTAGCAACAGGGATAGACTGGGACAGAAATCTAGGGAGGCCTTTCATGGAGTGCCCATAGGGTGCGAGCTGAAAAAATTTTGGGCAGTAATTTTAACACATTTTTTCTCATAATGAATAGTTGGCCCACATTTCGCCACCCTAGGCAATTGCCTCGTTCGTCAAGATGGATGCGCTGGCCCTGGCTGTGACGTAGAGGCGGCTCTACGTAGGAGTGTACGTTCAGCTGCACACCATCGCCTACTTCTTGCCTTGCTTTCGACGACATCGAGCTTGCTCTGGCCCACGCTCTCTCATCCAAACATTTTGGCTGCACTGGCTGCTCCGAACGCCATGAAAAACACTCTGCTTGCATGATCAATTTATTTTTAGAAATTCTGAATTTTATATTTTAGAAAAACAGAAAACGGTCTGGAAACAGAAATAATTTTCCAGACTCTCTACATACTTATCCAGACCGGGAAATGACTAAAATCAAATTCCATACTTTTCCATACTGGTGGATGTTTGTGATGAGAGACTGCACCCCCACCTATGTAAACTTTGGGTGGAAGAAAAGATGCCTCATTGTAGGTGAAGATGTATTTCCTTTAGGTGATGCTGATCAGCAGTTGCAGAACAAATATCAAGTGCAGGTACCTTCAAATACAGCAGGTATACGGCTTTACATGTCCAGCCGTGAAACCCGATTTGGTCTGATGATGTTGGGTCATTGTCAGCTCAAACCAATAAGGCATTCAAAACTGAAACTGGAGCCAAGGCTCTGCACACTGATGCATCTTTACCTTGTTAAAGCGATGGAGTTGAGAAACTGATAGATGTGTCCGACACTCCCTTTGCCTCGGAAAATTTCGGAAATGATTTAAGAGGGCAAGATTTCTGAGTCAGACTAAAAAAAAAAACAAGCTCCCATTTTCTTACAGTAAGTCCGGTGACTGCAGCTCTTTAGTCAGCAGATCCTTTGAAATTAAAGCAATAAACTGTCACACGGTGACAGCAAAATATACACTTCTGTCCAAAGTTTTACAGCTGCTGGGAATACACACAGAGAGACTTTCCACTTAACTTATTGAATACATCATAGCCAGAAGTTAAGAGTGTAGTAAAACTCACCTATATTAGTCATTTAAATGCCTTGTTCTTATATACATACAGGGTATATATAAGGTTACACAAGGAGACCAATACAACAATACATGTGTGATTGTCCATGCAATATAGTAGTTCATGAATTATTTAAAGAACACAATGATCCATTTTAACAACAAATACATTATTGAAACATATTCTGGCCCAACTACACAGTTGAAAAGGACATTTGAATGTGCAAACTGCTCATCCAACTATCTACCAACAGCTGCATACTTACCTTAGACTGCAACACAGAAAGCCAGACAGATTATACACCACTAGACAAAAGGAAATTGTAATATGGCTCGCATTAAGTGGCAACAGTGCTGCTGCTTCTGCTGCTGCTGCAACCGAGCCATAGCCGTAGTGATCCCGTTTTATCGCCACTTAGGGTCCCTCCGGGTGCGTAAAATGTACAGTAAGGTACTGACCAACGCGCCACACAGTCCAGTCCATGTGTGCTTACCTCAAAATGAAGGATCATAAGAATCCAGAGTACCAGTCGCCTCATGCATAGTGTTTCATGAGTTCAGGCAGCCGCATACAGGGAGGTGTGTGTGAGTGTGTGAGTGTGTGTGTGTGAGTGTGTGTGAGTGGGGAGGGAGGCTGTTGCTGAGCACACAAGAGAGAAAAAGATGCTCAATCAAACAGACTTTATATGGAGAGTGAGAGAGTGAATCAAAGAGAGAGAGAAGGTGGAGATGATGATGAAGTTTAGGATCATTTCAGTTTCTTCAGTTAGATCAGTTTGTTTTTCATACAGTATAGGTAAAGATGTAATCCTATAATGGCATAGAGACATAATGCAGCTTCATTTGCTTCAGTCAGTAAGTAGAATTTTTCATATTCTTGTGTGAATCCGGGCTAAACTGAATGTCCAGTGCAGTAGTGACTGTAAGTCATATCTATGGGATCAATGTTCATTAAGATCTGATTGGTGTCACACTGCCGACTCTGCAAACAGAGGCAAGCCAGCTCAGCCACTCATCATCCAGCTCTCAATATCCCATCTTCTTCCACACAGTCTGCTTGACAGATCTGCTGCTGCTCTCACTCTTTCTATGTGCATGTGTGTGTGTGTGTGTGTGTGTGTGTGTGTGTGTACAGGGGCGGGGGTAAGGTTTCTCAGGCAGATGTTCCTCTCATACATCATACCAGTCAGGTCAGGATATTCCTGGTTTAATAGTGTTATTAGATTAATAACATCACTCTGAATCAGTTAGGTGATTATTCTGGGATACCTAGCAACACCAGGCAAAGGGACTGCCGATGAAAAGTAGCTAACTCTGGTACATTTACATTTGTTTGAATGTTGATTAATGTACATTATCCCTTTTCAAATAAAAAAAAATAAAATAAATGTAATTAAATTAAATCCTCAGGTTACTATTAATGCAATACAGAGCTCAACAATGAGGATTGCCGGCTTGCCCGGGGCAAGTAAAATGCCACGTTGGGCTAATAAATCTAGCTACTCACTTGCCCGATCAGGCAAGTGGTAAAAAATAATTAAACAGTTGCACATGCACAGTAGCCGAGTACCGAATGGGCATTCGCGAGAAAATGGTGGCGGGTAAAGACAAAGATTATGAGCTGTAGCGCAAGCGAGTGATTTTATTAATTTGGAAACAGGAGTTTAGTTGGGTGGCGTTAGAAGATGTGGGCGAAACTCCAGAAAAATTCACTTAAATTAAACATTAAACATGACAATTAACTTTGGTCTTTGTTGTTATTTGATAACCGCTAAGAAATTAAACAAGTTGTATTGGGGCAAGTGAAAATTGACTCAGGGCAAGTAGATTTCTGAACTACAATCTGTTCAGCCCACTTGTCAAATATTTAAAAAAAATTGGCCGTACTAAACTGCTGGCCACAAAATATGGGAATAGATGTCTCCAATGACAAGGAAAGAAACAGTTTGCAACAACTATATGTCTAAATATATCTGTGTTAATGTTGCATTATTATCAATCTGAATATTTATATTATTTATTTAGTTATCTTACAGTTATTGTATAAACAATATAAGTAACAGATTCACTGAACTGGCATAAAGAAACTACTAAAGTGAGGCTATATCACATTTATAAGGAGTAAAAGAAGAAAGGTACTGTAAATGAGTTTCCTTGTTTTTGGAAAGAGAGATAAATGGGCGGCACAGACAGAAAATTAGGATTATAAAGCCAAGTGGGCAAATCCCCAAGATGCACTGTTGCTCAGTCAGGACCGACCATTACTGTGTATGGAAATCAAATATATTACTCAGCTTAACATTTTAAAAGGAAAACACAAACAGGAACTTGGCCACGTCGGTTTTAATCAATCAGAAATATAACTCGTTTGATGTTAAATGGCTGATTTTGTGGATGTGTGTGTGCGTCGCCTCCTGACAGGATCAATGTTGTTGCTTCTTTCCTGACCACAAAGGATGTGAGGAGTCTTTTTCTATAGCTGCTGGGTGGGGAGTTGGGATGACGGTGATCAATCAATAATCTGTCAAGCAAACCTAGACATCTCCATTCAATAGAATTCATCCTACTCAGGAGCGGAAAGTAACTGATTATTAGTCACAGACTCAGGGACTGGCTGGTTGGACATATATATGGGTTAGATGTTTACTGTCTGGATGCCTTGGATGACCTTGTGCTGTTACTTGTACTACTTCCAAGTCCCTCTCTGAACAATAACTCTGTTCCTCCCACTCAGCCTGATATATCGCCCTGGCAACCCTTCGCCCTTTACATCCTGGAAGCTGTGCTGAAGTCGCTGGCAGCCACCACCGGGAGTGACTGAACAGAAATATATTCTTATTTACGGTTTTAGGGAGAGCTGAGAGAAGCTGAGAGATCAGAAAAGTCCCACCAAACTTCTGTATGATACCTGATCATTAACACGTGAAAATTCAAACAAAGTGGTTAGAATGAACTCTGTGCCTTTTGAACATTTGGTACCCGTGAAGCGAGAGGTGGTGTTTGTGGATGAGAAACTGTGACATGCCCTGACAGAAGAGCAGCTTACTGGGATCGAGCAGACTGACTGTCCCATTATCTTGCTGCTGTGGTGGTCGATGGTGAGGTTGAACGTTACTGAGTGATGAGGGTGTAATGGCCCCGAGGCGACTACAGGAAAAGACTCATTCAGACTTTGATAGTTATTAGCACATAAGCCTACAGGCCTATGTATTTGCTTTGCTGTAGAGCCACACATGTGACAGCTTTACTTTACTTTAGTCATCCCTTTTTGCAGTCAGGAATAATGCTGTGATATTCATTAAAAAACAATTCAATTTCAGTTAGACTTTAAAGCTGCAGTCGGTAACTTTAAGCAGATATAATAATTTATTTTAAGTTATTTTGTCGCTTTATCCTGACAGTAGTGCATGAGACAGATAATCTGTGAAAAAAAATCATGTTCCTCTGTATCCTCCTAGCGCTCCTAATGGCATTTGCAAGATTTCAACGCACCCGATCGAAAACAACCAATCAGAGTTGAGCAGTCTGTGGGCAGCGGTCAGTCACCGCTCGCGAAACTCGTGAACTCTGATCAAACGGTCAAACTACGCAATCAAGATTCTGTTACTGTAATGCCTATTTCTCGCATAAAATGTTTTCAGAAACATATTTTAGAGTACTGTTTAGCTGTAAAATGAGAAAGTTTGGGACCCGGCCAGCCATGTTGAAAAAAGTCAAACCAAAAGCAAGCACCGCCCACCAGCCAGGATTGACATCTGCTTAGAGATTCATTAGGAGCACTAAAAGGAGGCAGAGGAACAGGACTTTTTTTTTATTTGTCAGGATATAGTGATTGTTTTATAAAAAATTAAATTTTATCATATTTGCCCAAAGTGACCGACTGCAGCTTTAAATATTTACGAACTATACTGTGTGGTTAAACATATCAAAAGCCAATGTGAACCATTGTTGGCGTAGCATCTTCAGATATGGTTGTTCATTTTCAAGCCTGATTCAGTGAGCAATTCAACCAAAATGGATTCTCTGAATATTAATTTTAAGTCAAGAGATTCAATTTACCTTCTGTCGACTGGACACACAAGTTTTTAAACATGTATTACTCCCAACCAAAGCCCTTTGGGAAATGAAACTGACAGCCAGTTGCACAGCGTGGCACTACTATTGATCAGCTGATCAGCACATCTTCTATCTCACATCCGATTGGATGAACTGTTTGACACGCCCTCCCGAGCAAGGTGAGTGGGCAACATTAAATATGTTTTTACTCTTTACAGGAACCGAAAGAGGAGGGATTTCATATGACATAAATCATATGGATTAATGCAGTTTTTACATATAATCAATAAAAAGGTTTTTTAAATCTTTGAGCATGGGAAATTATAATATACTGTACAATGTCTACTTTGTTTTCTGCTCTGTAGTGTTCGGCTTACATTAAAAAGGTACAATATTTGACACACATTTAGTGCACGCTGATATGTTGTTTACTAGTTTAGTGAGATATGCACATGGCGCCTATTAACAATGCAATAAACTGATAATCTCTTACCACAAATTAGCAATTGAGCAAGCACATTATTGTTTTGTCATAAGCAGACACGGTTATATATCATAGTATACTATGATATATACCCGTAAAACATTAGACAAGTACATTATGGTATAATGTATTTAGATGCATCTGTCAAATGCATGTATGTAATTCATAATGAGACAGAACTTGACACGTCATTCTCCATATTTCCCCGCGAATACTTTGGCTTCTACTTGCTGAGTAGCAGAATTGGATTTATTCCCATGCACTCACCAAATAAACTGTTAAACACATTTAGCTCCTTCAATTCAATCTGTGTGAGAGCTGCTGTCTCTCTGTTCTGACGAAAAACTGAACACAGTCCAACCCCAATGAAACACGTGTCTTATTGCCGTGGCCGCATTAATAATGTCACAGTGCAGTATGAGGAAAGTTTACGGAAATTAATAAAGAATTGATTATTTATAAATGCAGTGAGCAATGTTAATCAGAAAGCTCTATGGAATACACAGGGAGAAAATACGGCAGGCAAAGCAAAACTTTGGTAGTTTTTGCATTGTTTCCCTCCTACTGCATAAATCACAGTCAGGAAAATTCTTCTGACTCTTCATCATCATCATAAGTAATTCAGATATTGGAAAAAAAAGCTCATAAATACAAACATTACTACATGGTTTCCACTGAAAGGTCATGCTTCCTATCACACCATATAAAAGAAAATCTGCCTTGGAATCCATCAAACTCCTGGTCACACATGCAAACAAACGATAAAATCTTAAAAACCCTTACTTCTCGTAGGTCGATGGCTTCAATTCCAGGTGTCCTTTTAATTTTATGTATGGTTTATCTGGTAGTATGAAGATAAATGAGTTAACGTCCAGCCAGTGGGAAATAAAACGAGAACCGATTTTGGAAAGAGATCGGATGAGGGATGACCATCTGAGAAGTAGCTACACTTGAATAAAACGCTCAAATTGATTGACCCGTTGATAAATGTATTACAAGTAAAGGAGGGTGGTAGTAAACAAAAGAGAGGGAGGGATGGAGGGAGGGGGGGCAGACAGAAACGTGAGGGGGGAGGTGGACTACGATGCTATTATGAGCACTTTATTTTCAATTAAGCCTTCTTGCATAAGCTCACTTTCTGCCATTTTTGATGATGCAGGGACTTCTTGGACCGGAAATTGATTGGTTAGCAAACGTCTGCAACTTTGCTCATTTAACGGAAGATGCACTTTCGACGCACAGTAGAAGAAAAATCATCAGAAAAAATACGTATTTTTTATTCTATAGAACAGCAGCACAATAACAAGTCTTCTTAGGAATTAAATAAATGGGATTTTTTAAAAGCAGCTAAATGATCTGCAGGTTTTTCTGTATTTAAAAGGAAGATATTTTGATTTACACAATGTGATGCAGCAGATATTCATATCTTTAACCTCTGTCACTCTATTAGAATTTGTAGTATTTGCCTTTTAACTTGTATATTATTAACCTTTATATTAATAATCCACATATTATCCGTTAGTTTTTTAAGCAGAATGCAGGACGCTTTGATGTATGAAGCCACAAAATGTACAAAACTAAGTTATATTTTCATATTAATCGGAGCACATTTTTATCACATTATAGAATTTGTTCTATTTCAAGTCGTTGTTTATCAAGTGTTTTTTTTTTTTCATGATGTCGTCTTTCATAACAGCGGAGTTATCACCAGTGCCCGCTCCGTCAGCTTGGTAATCACATGCCCCCCAGCCTCCCAGCAATAGAGTGCTACAGGAATGAGTCCTAAAACCCAGAAATGAGTCCAAAAACCCAGAAATGAGTTAGCATTTTAGCACTTCCGGTTCCCTCGTCTAGAATTCAATGGTTTTTTTTATTAGTTTTTATTTTTTGCTTATTTCTATTGTATTTATTTAGCTTATTTTCTGCAATAATCCAAAACCCAATGGAAAAATCCAATTGGCTTTTTGTCGAGGGAACCCAGGGCGATGCTAACTTCCTGGTTGGCCTACAAAATTATGTCATACCTGGAGCAATCTATACCTAGGCCGTGAGCTAGCCAGTGGGGCACGCTCACATGCACTAACGTGCAAAGGCACGTACGGCTGGCTTGGCTATGTCAACAAAGCACAGAGAAACTCGGATTACAACATACTCAGAGGGAGAGAGACTTCATTCTCTGCTCAGGTAGACATTACTCCTTTATATCTTTACATAGCAACTAGTTGGTTGCTGCTATATTAATGCTCTGGATATCATATAGAGCACCTTTAAAAGCCAACTTAGCTAGTTAGCTTGCTATTTAGCCTAGCTAGCTGGCTGGTAATGTGTACAATACCAAAATTAAAGCAAAGATTACTGAGTCTGTGTGTATTTACAGTAGCAGCTAATGATTGATACAGAATTACTTTGGCATCGTCGTTGCTCTAGCTAACATGTGCTTGCTGACTACGTTTTGGTAGTTGGGGGCAGATTTTGGTGACAACGCTGCTGTCATCAAGTCATTATGGAAATGTACGGAAGAGCAATAGGACCACAAGTGAAAAAAAATGATTTGAGTTGCTTATGCAGACTTTAAAAACATGACATAATTTCCGAGCACATCTCTGCCCAACATCAACCTGAGCGGAGGCCTAATCAGCCGGAACAGCTGAAAACACCTGTGAGGGCCTT